>MU757761.1:16195-27435 GCA_026770625.1 Nicotiana glauca | reverse complement strand
AGAGGGATAAATGCCAGCTTTGAAAAATCCAATGTACAAATAGTACTGAAACTCTGCCAAATTTTTGAGAAAAATAAAAAAAAGGAATAAAAGGAAAAAGAAAAAAAATTGCTTTCAAAAAAATAATTTGTTTTATTTGCCGATGAAATGAAAAAAAAGGCCGCATCTTGTTTCCAAAAATAGTCTATTTTATTTGCCCGAACTACGTCAGTTTGATTCTCACCGGATGTGAGATAAGTAGGCAACCTCCATCAGGTCCAACTTCCACTTTTTGCAAAAATAGCCCAAAAACAACAAAATTTTTATGTTGTCCTAAATGAGTTAGGTGATGTCATTCTTGTCTAAAAATAAGCCGAATGACCCAAAAGGACGCCGGAAGGCTGCTTTTGCAAGAATAGCCACCTTTTGTCATTTTTCAAGGTTTTTTCCGATTAACCAACACAGCCTTAAAATCTTCGTCCTCGAGGTGCTAAAAGGTCGTATTCGTGAAATCGGGTCTTTATTTTTATAATAATAATAAAAAAATATGTGTTGGTTTTGTTTTGAGTCGAATAAATGATTTTATTTTAATCAGCTTAATAAATGTGCAGGATGAGCACAAATGAAATTGAACCTTTCGCAGTCCTTAATAAGATCCCTTTGAAGCTTCACATGTGGTGGAACGATCTGGGAGAAGGTAGCAAGGAAACAATGGTAAAAGTCTTGGGAGGTCTCATCGGACTATTGAATATTAAGCCAAGATTGGATATTATCGAGGCTCTAGTAACCTTTTGGGATCCAACTCGGAATGTATTTTGCTTCTCAGACTTTGAGCTTACACCCACGCTGGAGGAAGTCGCGGGTTATGCGGGTCTTGATGGAAACTTGAGAGGACGATATCCTTTGTCACCAAGACCAATATCTCCACATCGATTTTTTAATTTACTGAGTATTAGCTGTGATGTTCAAAATGAGGACTTATCGAAAGGATGTTGTACTCTCATGTTCTTGTATCAGCGTTATGGTAATCCTCGGGGTTTCGAAGAGCCGAATCTTAGGCTGACCCATGCCGGGAATAGGGACAAATGGGAATCTAGGTGAGGTTTGGCATTCATAACAGCATTCTTGGGGGTGGTGATCTGTCCGCGCAAAGATGCTAAGATAGAAATAGGCCTCGTAGGGATGGTCGATGTTGCGATCAAAAAGGCCAACAACACTGTAGTTCCTTTGATTTTGTCAGAAATCTATCAAGCTTTGACTGTCTGCCAGGAACAAGGAAGATTTTTTCAAGGTTGCAATTTGCTACTTCAACTGTGGATGCAAAAACCCTTTGTTATCAGGTGGGATATATGAATGTCGGTTTGACCGGGTTAAAATGCATTGAAAAGTTTGACAAATGAGTAACGGGTATTGAATTTTGAAAAGGTACTGAAGTTTGGTTTAAACAACTAAGATTCTTAACGTCCGATAAAATTAAATGGGCATTTGGGTGGCTTCCCGTCACTGAAACAGTATACATGTCGGCTAGAGAGTGCTATATTCTCTTAATAGGCATCCGGAGCGTCCAACCATATGCTCCCCATAGGGTATCACGGAAAGTGGAAAGGTTTCAAGTCGTCCCTAATGATGAAGACCTGAGCAAACAAGCTATTGAGTTAGGTCCCGTAGCTGCATTTCCAGAGGATAGAATTCGCAAGTTATGGAATGAGTGCAGATTCCTCGAGCCCAGAACCATGGTCCGAGATTTAGCTAGAGGTGAAGTGGACCTAAAGTATAATGTATGGTTTGGGAAGAGATTCCATATTCCCCTAAGAACTGCTAAAAGAGCCCATGTCCAGCAATTTACAGATGACTCACGAGAACAATGGGGTTGACTGGCAAAGGAAGAAACCTACAAGGCCGAAATAAGCAAACTGGAGAAGCAGGCCATGCAAACTGCAATTTGAAAAGGATGTTCAAGCTGCTACAGATGAGGGGGAAAAGAAGAGGCTAATCCAAGAAAATGAGGCCCTTAAGGCTCAGATCCGAAAAATGAGAATAGCTACCAGAAAGGAGTCGGGCTGGCCAGAAACTCATAAACGAACTAAAAGGGAAAGCCCGCGAGAGCTAAATGAACTTGGAGAAATCGGAAGGTAGCTTGGAAAGGGTCCGGGCCAGATGGACAAAGGGCGCAAAAGAGCAGGCACTTCATATGCAACAGATGAAGAGGGATTATGAGGAGAGCATCACTGTCCTGAGAGGAACAATAGCCACTCTCGAAGATAGGGTATTCAGGCAAGCTAGAGATATCAGAGCAGATAGGAAACACTGTTACGACCTAATAGCGTGGATGGAGGAACAAATGCATAAGTTTCAAGATCAACTCCTTCATAATTCTCGAGTGTTGGAAACTCGGGATCAACAGATAGGACGGCTACTACAGGAAAAGAACAAGATTAGAGAAGAGGCCGCGAACATTGCACATTACATTATCGCAAGATACCGAACGTGCGAGAACATGACCCGTACCATATTTTTTGTGGCAGTGATGATATTCATCCGGCAAATAATGAGCGATTTGGATAGGCTCCAAAGGGATCTCGCACAAAGGCCCGCAGCAAGGCCGAATGATGCCTCGCGGGCACCAGGAAATTTTAAGGCATTAATGTATTCATTATCTTTGTTTTGAGTCAGTATTCTCATATTAAAGTTTGTAAGCCAGTTTTTTTTCAAGTTTGTTTTGTTGTCCTTTCAAAGTTTGTAACTTCTTCCAAGTGTTATAATAAGAGCAGTTGTTTTTTTGAAAATATTTGGCTACGTATTTTTACATCGGCCAGAACTACGCATGGTCTGATTCATGCGGGGACGTGATACGTAGGCAATCCACATAAGATTCGACCACCACTAAAAGAAAAAAAAGGGGGAAATGAAAAATAAATAAAATAAAGGAAAGTTTGAGAGACGTTAAAAGAAGAGGCACAATTATGAGAAGCCGGAATGATGCACGCAACTGAAACAAATGTATGATAGAAATGGTTAATTGCTTAGGTGCATCGCATCTTTAATGTATGTTTGCATATCTGTTAAATGCCCTAACACTAACGTGATGGTTTCATTTTGTCACATCAATCAGAAAGGTGGTTGGTTGTCGTTCCGAAAATAGTAACTCCTCTCTACAACATAAAAACCCAAAAGGTCGATGGCGGATACCAACAAAATTGGGGTGGTTGATATCAGTACCCCAAAGTGGTTAGTTGAACAGGACACAAGTTTGGATGATGAGGTGAGGATGTTAAGACAGCACATAACAGACATGTATCAGGCTTGGATGGTCGGGAAGACACCAATACCGTCACCACCCAGTTTCTCAGATGTTGTCCTTACCCAAACGTTTGCATCTCCCAATCACCCCAGTATCCCCATCACTCTTCCTCCAAGTTCTGAGAGGTTGAAGAACATAGAACAATCCTTTAAAAACGTGCAAGGGACGGGAGACCAAGGTAGCATGTCTTACCAAGAGTTGTGTACACTCCATGACGTCTACATGCTCGCAAGGTTTAAAGTACCAAAGTTCAACTTGAATGAAGAAGGTGAAGATCCGGTAGTCCATCTGAGGGAATATTGCAAGGAAATGAGGAATGTTGGCGAGCAAGACAATTTGCTAATGGCGTACTTCAGTAAAAGCTTGACTTGGGCAGCCTTGGAGTGGTATAATCGTCAGAATGTCAATAAATGGCATACATGGGATGACATGGCTCAGGATTTTGTGCGACATTTGCAGAACAACACAAACATCATCCCAGATCACTCCTCCACATCTCAGATAGAAAAGAAACTTAAAGGAAGTTTTAGGAAGTTCTGGCTCAGATGGAGTGAATAAGCTGCTCGGGATAATTTGCCCATGGAAAGAAAAGATGTTGTAGAACCCCACCAACGACAAAGTCCAGTGGTCATCCTTGCTAAATGCCCTCAGCCTTCATATCGACTCCGTGGATATCCTTTTAATTCTCCCGACCACTACTTCTCTCCACAAAACCCCCTAAATCGTACATCACTTCCCAAATATCTTGTCCATGTTGCACCACCATACGCCCCATATACTCGAGACCCGCAATAGTCTGCACTGCTGCCACAAATTTCTCATCAGGCTTATCAACCACCTGTCCGCAAAAGATTCCAACCAAGGCCAGAGTACAAAATAAAAAGACTATTGGAAAAAGAGAATGCTTTCGGAGAATCTTATGCAAGTTTGTTTGAAAAGCTAAAACGTTCAGGCTGATTGAGCCGCTCTTTGGTTATACTCTAGACCCACGTGCAAAAGGCTTTGATCCTACTACACGATGCATGTACCACTCTAATGTCCAAGGGAATAACATTGAGAATTATCGTTCTTTAAAGAAAGAAATAGAAAAAATGATTCACGAAGGGGTAATTGTGATCAACAACAATAACAAAGAGAGTGTGAATCCTCTTGGAGATATATTGACTAAAGTCGATGATATTGAAGTGGATAATGGTCTTGGAAATATTGATGCATAAGTCAGTGGCTAAGATATTGAGTTTGGTGATTGGAAAGACGCTCCATTTCTTGGTCAACCGGAAAGGAGTTTTGGTGGCTAATTTTGTTTTCATTTTTGTTATCTAGGTTATTTTGGGGTTGTAAGCTGGATATGGTCTTGTAAATCAAACCCTTCTATCTTTTGAGTTTGTCCAATCCTTTTGGTCGTAGTATCTCATTTAGCATTGTCTAGGTTTGTTCTAAGGGTTGTAACCCCAGTTTAGTTTGCTCGTTTTGTTATTCGAATTGTTTCATCGTCTAATGCAATGTCCTGTTTTCTGTTATTTTGAGTCATCTTCTTTTGTTTAGTTCTCTCCTCTTTATAGTTCTTTTCCTGTCAACTCTAGTGACATGACATGCACGCATAGTTCTAGGCCTAATCTTAAAAGTTAATCGTAAAGCAATTGGAAGATGATCGGGACACTTAAGGGAAATAAGAACATATTGAGATCATTTGAAGCCCGAACCATGTGAAACTGGGGAAGATAGAACATAAAGAAACCCTATCGAAATGCATTATGTTGCATCAGGTTAAAGTTAACGGCAAGTTCGCCCAAATTGACAAGGGTCATTCGTGGTAACGAAGAGTGTTGTCCAACGGTACTTAAAATCGATAAGAGGCGAATATGCATATATAGTTATCAAGTCGGATACAATCAAAAGATGTTACGAGTGTTTTCCTAGGTTTTTCTAATTGTGTTGTTTGTGTTTGGCATGTTTTGAAGATTGGAATGACGAAGACGTTTTGTTATGCTATCCAAACACTTTATCCTTTAATACCCCTTTGAACCTTATTTGTTTTCTTTCATACCCCTCTTTTGGAATCAGTAGAAAAGATTAGAAACACAAGCATGAAATATAAGAAATAGAAAAAAATAACAAATACGACAAAACAACAAAAAGAAAGAAAAGAAAAAGATAAGAAAAAGAAAAAGAAAAAAAGAAAAATAATAATAAGTGAAAAGAAAGACTATAACAACAAGGAATTGGGGGTGAACTATGTTCGACCTGATTCTTTTTAAGGATACGCAGGCAGCCTCACGGCACGATCATAGTGGCACAAAAATCATAAGATCCCCAAGCAAGAAACTGGGGCAGAAGTTGTGGTTGTTGTAAAGAAATCTGGTTCCGAAGGCTGTAATTTGAACCCATGTTGATTTGTCTTGAGCCTTTAATACCTGTTCTTTCTAATCCTATCCAAAAGCTCATGTTACGGTCCAAAGAAAGACCTTCTGATCAGTCTTCAAGAGATGTCAAGTCGAGCAAGTAAAGATGTTTCATACCAAGGGCAACACTCCGGTCCAAACAAGAAAAATAAAGATTAGAGAGTCTTATTGGTGAAGACCCTCACAGGCACTATAAGAAAACGAAAGCTATAAAGAATAAAAGGAAAAATGAGAGAGTCTCATTGATGCAAACATTCACGGACACCTTGAGGCGACTGTAAGTTGAGATAAAGACTAAAACGAGAGAGGCTTGATAGTGAAAACCTTTCAGGCACTACAAGTCGAATGAGGATTGTGAATCAGATTGGATATGCGGAATATGGAAGTCCCGTTTCACAGAACGATAAGAGTTGAACATCAGAATTGCTTAACAGAATAGGCCGCAAATGTATGTCACGATCGTTAGAGTTAGTATCCATATCCGATAGGTTTCTACGTTGTAATTTTCTTGTTAGGAATCATCTTTTTCCTTTGTCCTTTATTCTACTCCTTTTTCTTGTTCACTTCTTCTTCTTGAGTCTATCTAGTCAGAACAAGTGAGAAATGATTTCAAAATTTGCCATCAGCTTTTCAATTGTACGAGACGAGATCTGGCTAGCACACCAAAATGACATAAGTCAGGAAAGAACAACTAGCGCACTGAGCTGGTAATAATCAACATGCCTTAGGACCCCGCAAAATACAAAGGTTTGGTACATATCAGTTCATAGAGAATGCAACAGATGGAGGGTGTTGGGTGAATGAATCAGAGGTATATTTTGTGATAAGATGGACAAAAATATTGGACCACTGACAAGCAAGACATTCCAAGCAGAAGTCAAAAGTTATAGACCTCAAGGCCAAGGCCAGTGGTTTAAATCAGGAAAAAGCGAGTGCGCTTTGAAATTAGTAACAATCAATATGCTTTGGGGATCATATGAAACACAAAGGGTTGGGTAGATGACGGTCCAGGAGCAAAACAACAAGATAGAAGGTATCAAATTCAAATAAAGAGAAGTATTTTTCTGGGTTAAGGTTTATGAAGGAAGTGCTTAGTCAAGGAATTAGCAAGGTCTTCAAATGGAAATCAGTTGACATGTCAAGTAAAGGAGCAACACACCTCAAGGCCAATGCCAGTGGACAAGTCAAGAAAAGAGCAACAAACCTCAAGGCCAAGGCCAGTGGACAAGTCAAGAAAGAGCAACGTATACACAGAGTGGGGAGCGATGAACGTGATTTGGGAATTCATGTGAGACACAAAGGTCGGATAGATGCCGGTTCATGAGCAATGCAACAAATAGAAGATATTGGGTCTGAATGGAGAAAAGGTATTTTAGTGATACGGATGACAGAGAAAGTGGTTAATCAGTAAACATGCAAGATCTTCAAGTGGAAATCAGCTGTCATAGGAAATATATGAGGTCATATAAGAAGACTAGAAATAATAGTTGTAGTTTGTGACTAAGGAATAGTCAGAAGGTCGGAAGTTTTCAACCAAGTTCAAGGCAGTCGGACGAAGAAGAGCATGGAAAAGGGCGAAGAAAAAAAAAGAAGAAAAAACCATCTCCAACAAGAGCATCACAACCAATCACCGCATTTTAAACTAACGAGATTTTTCTTTGATTTAAACAGGGACAAAAAATCTCGGTTGCTTCGGAGGAACCCACCGTAAGGAAAGGCAAACACCAAACAGAACAGGGAAGATAACTCAAGTTTTAAAGGAAAGCAGTTTCGAAGGTAGACAATTTAAGTTTCAAAGGAAAATGGTTCAAGATCCAAGGGAAAAGAATCTCAAGTAACAAAAGAAGACCTTTTAAGTTTTAAAGTCGGGAGCCTGCTCGAAGAACGGAGGCGTACCTTTTACGTTTTGAAGTTGGGAGCCCGCCCAGAGAACGGAGGCGTACCTCTTAAAGTTTTGAAGTCGGGAGCCCGCCCGAAGAACGGAGGCGTACCTTTTAAGTTTTGAAGTCGGGAGCCCACCCGGAAAATGGAGGCCTACCTTTTAATTTTTGAATTCAGGAGCCCGCCCGGAGAATGGAGCGTACCTTTTAAGTTTGGAAGTCAGGAGCCCGCCCGAAGAACGGAGGCGTACCTTTTAAGTTTTGATGTCGGGAGCCCGCCCGGAAAACGGAGGCGTACCTTTTAAAGTTTTGAAGTCAGGAGCCCACCTGGAGAACAGAGGTATACATTTTAAAGTTTTGAAGTTAGGAGCCCGCCTGGAGAACAGAGGCATACCTTTTAAGTTTTAAAGTCGGGTGCCTGCCCGGAGAACGAAGGCGTACCTTTTAAAGTTTTGAAGTCAGGAACCTGCCTAGAGAACAGAGGCGTACCTTTTAAGTTTTGAAGTCAGGAGCCCGACTGGAGAACAGAGGTGTACCTTTTAAAGTTTTGAAGTGGGGAACCCACCGTCAGGAGCCCGCCTGGAGAACAGAGGTGTACCGTTTAAAGTTTTGAAAACAGGAGCCCGCCTGGAGAACATAGGCATACCTTTTAAGTTTTGAAGTCAGGAGCCCGCCTAGAGAATAGAGGTGTACCGTTTAAAGTTTTGAAGTCAGGAGCTCGCCTGGAGAACAGAGGTGTACCTTTTAAAGTTTTGAAATCATGAGCCTGCGTGGAGTACAGAGGTGTACATTTTAAAGTTTTGAAGTCAGGAGCCCGCATGGAGAACAGAGGTGTACCTTTTAATGTTTTGAAGTCAGGAGCCCGCCTGGAGAACAGAGGAGTACGTTTTAAAGTTTTGAAGTCAGGAGCCCGCCTGGAGAACAGAGGTGTACCATTTAAAGTTTTGAAGTCAGGAGCCCGCCTGGGGAAGAGAGGTGTACCTTTTAAAGTTTTGAAGTCAGGAGCCCGCCTGGAGAACAGAGGCGTACCTTTTAACTTTTGAAGTTAGGAGCCTGCCTGGAGAACAAAGGTGTACCTTTTAAGTTTTTGAAGTCAGGAGCCCGCCTAGAGATAGAGGTGTACCTTTTAAAGTTTTGAAGTCATGAGACTTCCTTGAGAACAGAGGTGTACCGTTTAAAGTTTTGAAGTCAGGAGCCCGCCTAGAGAACAGAGGTGTACATTTTAAAGTTTTGAAGTCAGGAGCCCACCTGGAGAACAGACGCGTACCTTTTAAGTATAAAAGTCGGGAGCCCGCCCGGAGAACGAAGGCATACCTTTTAAAGTTTTGAAGTCAGGAGCCTGCCTGGAGAACAGAGGCGTACGTTTTAAGTTTTGAAGTCAGGAGCCCGCCTGGAGAACAGAGGTGTACCTTTTAAAGTTTTGAAGTCAGGAGCCCGCCTGGAGAATAGAGGTGTACCGTTTAAAGTTTTGAAAACAGGAGCCCGCCTGGAGAACAGAGGCATACCTTTTAAGTTTTGAAGTCAGGAGCCCGCCTGGAGAATAGAGGTGTAACGTTTAAAGTTTTGAAAACAAGAGCCCGCTTGGAGAACATAGGCGTACCTTTTAAGTTTTGAAGTCAAGAGCCCGTCAGGAGAATAGAGGTATAAATTTTCGAGATGTTGAAGTCAGGAGCCCGCCTGGAGAATAGAGGTATACCTTTTAAAGTTTTGAAGTTAGGAACCCGCCTGGAGAATAGAGGTGTACCGTTTAAAGTTTTGAAGTCAGGAGCCCGCCTGGAGAACAGAGGTGTACCTTTTAAAGTTTTAAAGTCAGGAGCCCGCCTGGAGAATAGAGGCGTACCTTTTAAGTTTTGAAGTCAGGAGCCCTCCTGAAGAACAGAGGTGTATCTTTTAAGTTTTTGAAGTCAGGAGCCCGCCTAGAGAATAGAGGTGTACCTTTTAAAGTTTTGAAGTCATGAGCCTTCCTTGAGAACAGAGGTGTACTGTTTAAAGTTTTGAAGTCAGGATCCCGCCTAGAGAATAGAGGTGTACCGTTTAAAGTTTTGAAGTCAGGAGCTCTCCTGGAGAACAGAGGTGTACCTTTTAAAGTTTTGAAATCAGGAGCCTGAGTGGAGTACAGAGGTGTACATTTTAAAGTTTTGAAGTCAGGAGCCCGCCTGGAGAACAGAGGCTTACCTTTTATGTTTTTGAAGTCAGGAGCCCGCCTGTAGAACAGAGGGCAAGGAAAGAAGCGCGCATTCGCACTACCAGAGAGCGTATCTCTCAAGTTTGAGGTCAGGAGCCCGCCTGGAGAACAGAGGCGTATCTCTCAAGTTTGAGGTCAGGAGCCCGCTCGTATAACAAAGGATCATTTCGAGATGTTGAAGTTAGGAGCCCGCCTGGAGAGCGGAGAAATACAATTACTACAGTTCAACTCAGCAACAAAGGAATTGCTATAAGAGAATACAAGACAAGGCAACAAGAAACATAAGAGCAAGTTTGAAGGTCTAGATAGGATTTTGTAATTCATAGACTATAGTTTAGTCTAGCTTCTTATTTTCTTTTAGCATGGTGTAATAAGGAGGTCAGCAAGCAGTAGCAGCAACAGCAGCAGTAACAGTGAAACCAAGGCTTCATGGTAGTCCCAGCTACCAAAACTTCCCGAACTATATTGACCAGATTTCTTTTTAGCCAAGCATATGTAGGAAACCTTTGGAGCAGAGGTTCGGTCAAGTCTTTCAAAAAAATACTTCACACGGAATATTAAAACGGGCAAAAATCGCTCGTAACCGCTCACTTTATCTTTTCACGAAAACTTTTCGTGTTTACGAGCAAAGAGGGGCAGCTGTGAGTACGTGATTTTTGCCCTATGTGAATTACTCCCAAAGAATTCAAAATAAAATAATTTTTCCTTTGTGTGCAATTTAGTAAATTTCCGTGATATTTTTGTTATTATTTGCATTTGTCTGTGCCTTTGTATTTTATTTAATTAATGAAAAATACAAAAATATGTTGCATTATTTTGCATTTAGGATTTGATTTCAACTTTTTAGATTAATTAAGCAAGTGTTTGTTTTGCAAAAATGAAAAGATTCACAAAAAATAGCATAGTTTGCATTTTAGTGTTTAGTGTTAAAATCATGTAATTTTCTTTTATTTGGTATTTAATTATTGATAGCAATTATTATTCAGAGATACTTAACATTTTTAGTTAATTTGGATTTTTTGTAATTTAATTTAGGATTTTGATTTTAATTAATGAAAGAAAGGAAATTGAAAAAATATATATATATAAAAGAGGAAGGAAATCAGTTGGGCCAATTTTAATTAAATCTACAAAGCCCAAATAAAAAAATATCAAAGACCCGGTCAAAACCCGCCCCAGTCCAGCCCAGACCAAGCCCCAATTCGATCGTTTCCAGCCTCATCTAAACGACGTCGTTTCAGGCCTTGTAATCTGGACCGTAGATGTAGTTTGATCGAACGGTCCAGACTCTCGATCGTTACCCGTCTCACCTACAACCCGACCCATCCTCGAACCGGTCCAACCCTAGTCGATGAGAAATGACCCCGTTTCAATTAGTAATTCGATCAGAACCGTTGGATTTTAATCATCCAGCGGCCCTGATTAATTCTCTAATTTTAATATACCCAACTCCCATAACCCCTATCCCCCAAACCAGACCCCCCCCCCCCCCC
>MU757760.1:1021-22591 GCA_026770625.1 Nicotiana glauca | reverse complement strand
TCCTACGCGAAAAAGGACAACTTTTAGGCCTGGGTGGCCGCGGTTCTACCGCGGTCGCGGTCAAACCGCGGCCAATCACCCTCTCAGATTCTTCATTCGTCCGAGAATGCCTTCTGCCGCGGTTCTGCCGTGGTCACGGTGAAACCGCAGTGTTTCACCCTATTACCTTTTGAATTTGGAACAACTCAAAACATTAATGTTGTATCCCTTTGAGTTAGCTTTCCAACCATATATTGTGGAGCCAAAATGGAGGTCTGAGAAAAGCGTTATGTCCAATTTACTAGACAGTGCGTAATATGCCTCATCGAGTCTTCGTTTGTTCTCAACTATCAAATTTGACCCCCGAACACGATCCCGGCTTAATTCCTTGAGCTTTTACTCAGACTTCAAAGCTTAAAATCACTTAAATTCATTCCATAGCATCTATATAGCTCGGAATCACACCTACAGGGTATAAAACACACAATTAGTGCAAAACACTAGCGATTAAAGCGCAAACTCAACTAAAGTGCAGTAAATTAGAGCGTAATAATCGACTAAAACACGTTATTATAGCCTATCATCATGTAGCAGCTGGGATTTGATAGAGGAGCTTTTTCCTTTGCTTTGAGTTTCATACTTGGATCAAGAGGTGATGATAAAGGGTTGTAATTGGGACGGTCATATTCTTTTAGGAGATGAATGACAAAATTTCTTTAGGAAATAATGACTCCATCATTCTTGTAGAGAATTTCCAATCTAAGGTATTAGTGTAGTCTTCCCAAATCCTTAATCTTGAAAGTATCATGTAAGAACTTCTTCAAAAGTTCTATTTCTTCTAGATCTGTTCCAGTGAGTATCAAATCATCAACAAAGACTGCTACACATACCAAAGATATTCAATTCTTTCTATAGAATAATGAATAATCAAGCATAGAAAAGTGTTCTGTTAATTTGGCATACCATTTCCTACTAGCTTGTTTCACATATAAAAACTTATTTAACTTACAGACCAGCTATGATTCAGGCACCATTAACCCATGTGAGATCTCCATAAACCCATTTTCAATCAAATGTCCATGAAGGAAGGCATTATTCACATCTAGTTGAAACGTGTCCCACCCTATCTTCAGAACTACTGTAATATTTCCTCTCATAGTGGTTATCTTTACCACTGGTGAGTGTCGCACCCCCCCTTTTCCTTCGCGGAGTTCGGGTTCCGACATTCAAGGGTGAATAACTTGTTTCCTTTTGGGAATTGGGTATTTGAATTTGAGGAGTCACCACCTAACGGATTAAAGTGCGTTAGGACACCTAGAGCGATTAACTAATGTAAATAGCTTACATTACCAGAGATTAGGATAAGGGATTGAAATAACCTCGAGAGGAAGGTGTTAGGCACCCCTCACGGTCCACAACGGTGGGCCCCGACCTAACTTAAACTATGTAAATTAGTCAGTTTAACATGTAAAAAATTATAACACATATTTGCAAATAAAGGTAGTTTCATAGTCTAAATACATATATGATCAAGGAAATTCGGATAATGAAAGTAAGTGAGGTTTGGACAGCTTACACATGTATATGTAAAGAAAAGGAAGTTTAGAGAATTTAAACACATATGGGAATTGGGAAAGGAAAGTCCTAAGTTGATTAGCCTACTGGATCAATTTGTGCAATGCCTGGTAATCCTCATCAACTAGAGGGGCTACACGTGATATTAATGTGCATGTCATTATATCCTTTTACTACCCATTACCCTCGCCTTAGTGGTTATATAAGCAAGATGAATTAACGACCCCTAATCGTGCTACTACCCATCTTCTCATTGTGGCCCCGGAGGAATTTAGGACCTCTAAATCTAGACAGTTCTAGACAACCTAAGGTGTTTAAAGGGGAAAATATAGGCGACAAGAATAGAACATATAGGACAATCAAGTAGGGATAAAGCAGTTAAGGCTCATGTTTACCTCGACATGTACATAAGCAAATAAATAGCACGTCTCGAACAACTAATTTGGAATAAGTTCAGAAAGACTAAGAACATGATATCAAGATGAACATCTCAAACAGAACATGCAACGTTTATTTTAAGAGAAGTTGTAGAATCCTAACTAGTTTGCCTACTGGTTTTATAGCCTATTAGGCCTGGATGATTTCACACGTAGACAGAACTGTTTTCACAATTATTTAACTACCTAAGTCTTGCCTAAGTGTGTATATGCAGTCATAATTTTGGGAAACAGTTTGAAGTCCTTTTACTCTATAGGAATGTTTATCTAAGTGATAAAGGCGACTTATCAATTGTGCTTAGAGGCACGATACCTATGCATGAGTCTGTTTTAAACCCTTTCATGGACAACTACTTACTTCAATCGAAATAGATATGTTAGAGTTCCTAAAAGACATGGTATCTAATGCATATAGGAGTGCCAACTTTATTAAGACAGGGTTATTAGCCTAATAGCAAGATTTCTAAGTAACACTACTTGTGCAAAATTGAAGCATGGAATACTAATAGGTGGCATGTAGTATGCTAAAGCCATAAACGTGAACTTAAAATCTGGATATCTAATGTACAAGATCATCATAGTTTAAATGCAAATGAACACACTGTCCTAGAACATGGATTCTAAGACAGATTTACAGAACATAAATCCTATAGCATGTTTTCGATCCATCTTTACCCAAAGTACCATACATCTACCCTCTTTTTTCACTAGTCACCCCAATATTTGTTTAAAATTAATTATTATAGACTAACAATTGAATAAATTACATAAATAAAATATAAATTAAGCTATAGGGAGCCTGAAGTAGGACCAAAGCTAATCCCGGTGCACCAGGCCTTCGGTAGTCTCAATTGTCAAGGGTTTCATGGCCAATTTTATGTATAGGTGTGTCAGAGTTTCCTAAGGACCTCAAGGATCCCAGACTATGCTTACACCCAGACTTTTTACAATAAGGATTGAGTAGGTGCGGTGTACAATAGCCAGCCCCAGTGTGCCATAGTTCAAAGAGATCTTAAGAGGATCCCAAGGAAGTACACACACTGGAGGGGTAGAACCTATGGACTTTAGAGTAAAGTGAAAAGAGCTTGACATGGTTTTGAGAAGGTTTTGATAAGAAAATAGTATAGAAGTGGCTGTATGAGTAAAAAGGCTTTCTAAAACTAAACATGTTTGAGAGAGGTATGAAAAAACTATTAAGAATCAGCCAACACAAATCACAAAACAACCAGATTCAAGACACTTGGCAAAAAAATTCCACATAGGGAGAGAGGGGTTGGGACACACATAGAATACACCTTAGTGTATAGTGGAGCACATAAGTAACAAGGTGCACAAGACTCTGAAAGGTTCTACCGAATTAATAGGTTAGCTATAAGGTAGTAGATTGAGACATAGAGCAAGGATCACAACAAAGCCATGTTGAAACACATAAAAACTTGACAGGATCAAGCACACAACTAGAGTTACCCAAGAGATACTAGATAACTTACAATGATCTCATTAGTCAAGTAGAATAACCAGAGATCCAAATAAATAGACTAGACAACACTATGCAAGTATTCCTAGTATAGACATGCTGACACATATAGGACAAAACATGTTGAGGCATGCTAGACAAAGTAGTAGGCTGATCATTGTGGGTTAAACATACTAGTCACAGATTCTAATAGAATAAAACTCCAACATGCTAGGTAAAACAGTAATTAGGCGGTGTGAATTGGACATGCTAGTTACATATTGAGCAACATGATAGTAAACAAGAAACGTGATTGGAAATCGCAACTAATGAACTAGAATAGCAATGAAACACTGTGAGTTTTGGACTTTAAGTTGAATTAGGAAATACCAGTTAAGGAGAGAGAATACAGAATATAGAGCATATGTGGTGCAATAGCTAGCCTTGGCTTACAGTCGGGTAGGTCAGTGAGAATTGCAAGTGATAGAGAAGAATAGAGAGCTTTTGAGAGTGTGAAAGATTTTGTGAACCAATGTTCGTGTCAGAAGTGAGAATAGAAGAGAGTATATATTGTAGTTAAGAGCAGAAAGAGTAAGGTAAAGGAGATCAATCATTCAGCAATTAAGGAAGCCACAAAATCAATTATACAAGAATTAGTGTAGTTTTCCCTTAATTAAGGGTAATTACCCAACGGTAAAAGGCACAATATATTAACAAAAGAAAATCAAGTGAGTAAATAGATAGAAGTTCAATTAAGGAAATAATTAGTGAAGAATCAGTAAGTATACAGCTAATCACATAAGTTAAAAAAAACTAATTAAGGTCGTAAAAAAAGGAAATAATCATGAATCAACACATAAGTTTGACAGATCCAATCAGTAAATCAGAAATTTGAAATGGTACCGATTAAGGGGGAGGGGGGGGGGTGAATATTGGTTTCAAAAAATAGACAAATGGGATAAAAATATAATTTTCATAAACACACAGAAATTATTCGAGAAGTCCAATAAGAAACCCTAATAGAGATGGATTAGGGTAATAAATCATAAGACATTGAATTAGACTAAGGGAAATTATGAAAGTCAAAGCACAGGACAAAACAGTGCAACAAGTAACACGATAAGACTCAGAATCAAAGTAAAATATAAGAAAATTAGGGCTTTAGAATAAATCGATTAGGGTCCAAATAATATTAGCAGAAATCAATCAATAATACTTATGAATAGACGATTAACATTCAAAAAATCACAAAAACTTTGAGAAGATGAGTTTCAGTAAAACCTAGTTTTTGGAAGAACGGAAAATCACTTGAAAGACCAGAAAACTTTCAAGAAAACATGTGAAGTACGTTCATTCCGTCTCAGATCCGTATTGGTATGAGAAGATCAAAGATAAAATTAAGGTTTTTGGATGTAAAACAGAGATGAGAACATAGACTTGGGAATCTATGCATTTAAGACAAAAATAAGAAGGATCTTACTCAATGTTCAAGCCAAATGGCATGAAATAGGCAAAAAAACCCCAAGGCATAAACGGACCGCCTAGGTCCCTTGAGAATCTCCTCAAAGATCCAAGAAATTGAGATACCATAGCAAGTAGGATGCCAATACAGCCTGAGACGACAAAGGAACTTCGTAGAACGGAGGGCTAAGACAGTAAAGACGCCTGAAGACTAGGGTTTAGGTAGAGAGCATTTGAGAGAGAGGGGAACAGGTGACGGCGAGGTATGGTAGGAGAATCATTAGGGTTTGGGGGTGTAGATGGGTTTAATTATGGTAGGAAATATCCTGACCATTGATTAAAAGTGATCAACAACTAGGATTGGCTAAGGGTTTGGGTCGGGTAGGTAGGTATTAGGCCTGGGTCTTTTGGGCTGGTTTATAAAAGGTATTGGGCTGGTAGATTTTAGGCTAAAAATTGAAATAAAAGAGGTTTTTTGTTAAATACCTCAAACAGTTGATAAAAAATAATTTGTAAGATAATTATTAATTATAAAAATAATTTTCATGCATAGGAATGTTGTAAAAATAGTTATTTAGTATTTTAAAAATACAAAGGACTAATATCTAGTAAAATAATACAAAAATGTACGCATGGGCTAAAATTGCAAAGTTATTGCAATTATAGCCAAAAGGTACCAATTTAGCTATTTATGAAATATTTGGACTCGATAGGACCATAATAAAAATATTAAATCAAGACATGTTCTAAATTCATTTATGATGCAATTTTACAATTACTTATATGAAAAAAATATTGAAAATGAATTAATTTAAAGATATAAAATTATGGGAAAATACCTATTGATGCTAATGCATTTTTTTAAAGGTATATATGCATTTCAAAAATATTGTAGGGGAAATTGGGTATGAATAGCTGCACATTTTTACCCGGGAAGGATGAAAGAGTTTTACGGTAAAGAAATGATGGCCAATTTTGATCGAATGGGATGTTTTGAAAGATAGAGATCGAACTCTGGTCTTTGAGTTGCCTTCATATCCCTGGTTTCATAGGAATCAGGCTATATATAGTTGCAGATCCATCGGCGGAATATACTGATAAGGTCAGTACAAGAATGGACACAAGATATCGGAATAGGTGAAAGACTGGTTATGTTGGATGATTAAGTTTGAGATAATTGGAGGAACTTGAGCGAGGTTGCTCCTTCTGGGATAACGGTTGCTTATTTGTCACCTACAGATACAAAGATGCTGTACACATGTATTTGTGCGAAAATTTAAACATGATGCAGTTTCCCTTTGGACCATGAAAGTTGTCTTTGGGCGGTTGAGGATGACGTCCTTAGACCATGACATCCATGAATTGTTCT
The DNA here is from genome assembly GCA_026770625.1 of Nicotiana glauca. Classification (NCBI taxonomy): domain Eukaryota; kingdom Viridiplantae; phylum Streptophyta; class Magnoliopsida; order Solanales; family Solanaceae; genus Nicotiana; species Nicotiana glauca. The sequence goes on along the minus strand of MU757760.1, from coordinate 16,314 downwards.
GTGAGAGATTCGCAGGCCATGAAATGGGGTTCTCGAGCCATGAAGATGGTGCCTCCAAACTATAACGCTTTTGAATAATGATATGCAAATTTGTGAGATCCTCGGGATATGGCATGGTGTCTTCCGGCTATAAGGATGATGCCTTTAGATTATGATGCCTTTGGATAGATTGGCGATAATTCAACCCACGAAAATGCAATAATGATGTTTAACAAGACAAAGCTTAGTCCTGTGAGGTTGAGGGCAGAGCATACCCCGAAAGGGGAGAAAATGATAGTGCCTGAGAGACAGTCCTCAGTCTTAGTGAAAAGATATAATTGAAGGTAGAGTTTAGCATTATGCGGGTAGGGAGACAATGCTTAGTCTCATGCAAATAAAGGCAGAGATTGGCATTATGCAAATGTAGAGGCAGGGCTTAGCCACATGCAAGATGCGAGACATGGCTTAGTCTCATGTAGATGGAAGGTCGTGCATAGCCTTATGCAAATATGGAGGTAGGGCTTAAACTCATGCAAGATATGGGACAGGGCTTAGTCCCAAGCAGATGGAAGTTAGTGCTTAGCCTAATGCAAATATCGAGACAGGTCTTAGACTCACGCAAGATGCGAGACAGGATTTAGTCCCCTACAGATGGAAGGCACGGCTTTGCCATTATGCAAATATGGAAGCAGCGCTTAACCTCATGCAAGATGTGGGACATGTCTTAGTCCCACATAGAAGAAAGGCAAGTATTAGACTTATGCAAATATGGAGGCAGGGCTTAGCCTCATGCAAGATGCAGGACATGGCTTAGTCCCTTGCAGATGGAAGGTAGTGCTCAGCCTTATGCAAATATGGAGGCAAGGCTTAGCCTCATGCAAGATGTGGGACACAGCTTAGTCCCATTTAGAGTGCTTAGCCATTATGCAAATATGGAGGTAGGGCTTAGCCTCATTCAATATGGAGGATAGGACTTAGTCCACGCAGATGGAAGGTAGTGCTTAGCCTTGTAAAAATATGGAGGCAGGGCTTAGCCTCATGCAAGATGGGAGACAGGGCTTATTCCCACGCAGATGGAAGGTAGTGCTTAGCCTTATACAAATGTAGCGGCATGTCTTAGCCTCATGCAAGATAAGGGACAGGGCTTAATCCCATGCAGATGGAAGGTAGTGCTTAGCCTTATGCAAATATGGAAGCAGGGTTAACCTCATGCAAGATGAGGGACTGGGCATAGTCCTATGTAGATGGAAGGAAATTCTTAGCCATTATGCAAATATGGAGGCATGCCTTAGCCTCATGCAAGATGTGGGACAGGGCTTAGTCCCACGTAGATAGAAGTCAGGGCTTACCCTTATGCAAATTTGGAAGCAGGGCTTAGCCTCATGCAAGAAGCGGGACATAGCTTAGTCCCATGCAGATGGAAGGCAGTGTTTAGCCTTATGCAAATATGGAAGTAGGGGTTAGCTTCATGCAAGATGCGAGACTGGCATAGTCCCATGCAGATGGAAGGCAGTGCTTTTTCATTATGCAAATATGGAGGTAGGGCTTAGCCTCATGCAAGATGTGGTACTGGGCTTAGTCCCACATAGATAGAAGTTAGTGCTTAGCCTTATACAAATATAGAGGCATCTCTTAGACTCATGTAAGATGTGGGACAGGACTTAATCCCATGCAAATGGATGGGAATGCTTAGCCTTATGCAAATATGGAAGCAGGGCTTAGCCTCATACAAGATGTGGGACTGGGCATACTCCCATGCAGATGGAAGGCAGTGCTTAGCCATTATGCAAATATGGAGGCACGACTTAGTCTCATGCAAGATGTAGGATAGGGCTTAGTCCGACGTAGATAGAAGTCGGTGCTTAGCCTTATACAAATATGGAGGCAGGGCTTAGCGTTATGCAAGATGCGGGATATGGCTTAGTCCTTTGCAGATGGAAGACAGTGCTTAGCCTTATGCAAATTTGGAGGCAGGGCTTAGCCACATGCAAGATGCGGCTCAGGACTTAGTCCCATGCAGATGGAAGGAAGTTAATATGGAGGTATGGCTTAGCCTCATGCAAGATGCGGGATAGGGCTTAGTCTCATGCAGATGGAAAGTAGTGCTTAGCCTTATGAAAATACGGAGGCAAGGCTTAGCCTCATGCAAGATGCAAGAAAGGGCTTAGTCCCATGCAGATGGAAGCCAGAGCTTAGCCTTATGCAAATATGGAGGTAGGGCTTAGCCTCATGCAAGATGAGGGACAGGTCTTAGTCTTATGCAAAGAACGAGTAGCGGATAAGAGTTGAATATTTCTTAGTTGGAGATACATTCGGTGTCTGGTGGCCGATTGATAGTGATTTGTTGCATGTATATATTTGTGGATGTTACTGTTATGTCAGATGTGCTTGCGTTCAAAGAAACATTGTATGTTCTGTGAGGGGGAGGTTGGTTCGCGCCTTTGTCTGTTGCCTTGCTTTGCTCCATTCTGGGGGCGTTGTTTGAATTTTCCTAGGTAACACTTGGCTGTTACGGAAAAAGAGTTTTCGAAGATATAGTTATTTTAGAAGATATAGTGAAATATCAAATAATTTTAGATGAACTTGTGACTATAACACATTTCAAAGACATCGCATCTTTCTTGTGCTGCAGTTGTGAGGGTCTTTCTAAAAATTCTGCCCCAATTTGGTAGGTGATCCTTCATCCGTTTGCGAGCAATGAACTTGTTGACCCTTCTTTGGAATTTTTAGAATTTCCTTCTCAAAATTCTGCACCAGTTTTTTAACCAATTTCTGAATGTCTGGCATGTGATTATTATATGATCGAACCCACATGCCTGCCTACGTATCCCCTCTTAAACGGGAATAAGGTCAAGTGTAGTTCAATTACATCAGATCAAGAAATGTAAGTAGTCTAAGCATCGTATCTCTTGACTGCATTTTAATTGATTCGTTTTGGTCAGACTTCTCCGTCCATTTTGGCAAGTATGAGCGTCGCTCCTGTTGGCACCCTGTGAACAATATAAAGACCTTACCAGTTAGAAGAGAATTTCCCTTTGGCTTCATCTTGATATGGGAAAATATTCTTTAGTACCAGCTGTCCTAATGCAAACTGTCTTGGTTTGACCTTTTTGTTGAAAGCTCTGGACATTCTGTTCTAATAAAGTTGACTGTGACATACTGCGTTTATTCTTTTCTCGTCTATAAGGGCCAATTGTTCACAAAGTCTCTTTATCCATTCTGCATTGAGTTCGGCTTCCTATATGATTCTTAAAGAAAGAATCTCTACCTTGGATGGGATGAAAGCTTTGGTACCATAAGCCAGCATGTTGGGAGTTGCCACGGTGTATGTGCGAACTGTAGTGCATTATCCCAACAAAGAAAAGGGTAGTTTCTCATGCCATTTCTTGTGGTTTTCTACCATCTTCCTTAGTATCTTCTTGATGTTTTTGTTGGCAGCTTCTACGGCTCCATTCATCTGAGGTCTATCGGCTATGAAATTCTCGTGCTTTATTTTGAAAGTCTCACACACGGCTTTCATCAGATCGCTATTGAGATTGGCAGCATTATCAGTAACAATGGACTCGAGGACTCCAAATCGGCAAACAATACAATCTTTGACAAAGTCTACGGTGACTTTCTTGGTTACAGCTTTGTAAGATGCAGCATCTACCCATTTTGTAAAGTAATCTATGGCTATTAGTACAAACCTGTGCCCATGTGAAGCGATGGGATCGATAGGACTGATGACATCCATTCCCCAGGCAGTGAATGGCCAAAGTGAGCTTGTTGCATAGAGCTCATTTTGTGGAAGTTTTATCATGTAGGCATGCACTTGACATTGGTAGCATTTGCAGCCATACTGGACGCAATCTATCTCCATGGTCAACCAAAAGTAACCGGCCCTAAGTATCTTTTTGTCCAGGAAAAAAACATTTATATGTGGGCCGCAGGTCCAAGCATGTATCTCCTCAAGTAGCTTAGAAGCCTCTTTTGCGTCGACACATCTTAGAAATCCCAAATTAGGAGTTCTTCTATACAAGTTTCCTCCGTTGTGGAAAAATTGATTGGACAATCTTCGAAGCATGCATTTCTGAGTGTGATTTGCATGCTCCGGATATTATCCTTTTGCCAAATACACTTTGATGTCATGGAACCAAGGTTCTCCATCTGTTTCCTTTTCAACGTGGGCACAATACGCCGGCTGATTATGAATTCTTAGTGTGATAAGATCAATGAAATTATTTTTCAAATGTTGTATCATAGATGATAAGGTGGCCAATGCATCGGCAAACTCATTCTGAATTCTGGGTACATGCCGAAACTCTATTTTTGTGAACCTTTTTCTCAATTCCTGTACATGGTGCAGATATGGCAATATCTTGGAATTCTTGGTGGCGCAATCTCCTTGTACCTGGTGCACAAGCAAATCTTAATCACCTATTACCAGCAGTTCTTGAATATTCATGTCGATTGATATACTGAGCCATAGTATACAGGTTTCATACTCTGCGATGTTGTTAGTGTACGAAAATCTTTGTTTAGAAGAAACCGGATAATGTTGACATGTTTTAGATAACAAAACTACGCCAAGCCCACTCATTTGAAATTTGCAGCTCCATCGAAGAACATCCTCCAACTGTTGTATGCTTCGATAATGTCCTCTCCTATGAATGACACCTATTTAACAGGAAAATACATTTTTAGGGGTTCGCATTCTCCTCCCACCGGATTTTCAGCAAGATGGTCAACCAATGTTTGTCCTTCGACTGCCTTTTATGTAGACGATATCGAACTCACTCAATAGTATCTGCCACTTGTCTAACTTCCTAGTTGGCATGGGTTTCTAAAATATGTACTTCAAATTGTCCATCCTGGATATGAGGTATGTGGTATAGGCACAGATATAATGCCTCAACTTCAGGGTTATCCTTGTCAAAGTACAACGAGTGTGTTTTAGTAGAGAATACCATGCTTCGTAAGGTGTGAACTTCTTACTCAAGTAATACATGGCTTGCTACTTTCTTCCCGTCTTATCATGTTGTCCTAGAACATATCCGAAGGCTCCATCAAATATAGATAGATAGAGTAGAAAAGGTTGTCCTGGCTCTGGCAGGACCAAGACCGATGGTATGGACAGGCACTCCTTGATTTTGTCGAAAGCTTTCTGACAATCCTTATTCCAGCTTGTCTCAGCATCTTTCCTTAGCATCTCGAAGATGGGTTCACATATGACTTTGGAATGTGATATGAAATGACTGATATAGTTGGTACATCCTAGTAAGCTCATCACATCCTTTTTGCTCTTAGGCGGCGGTAACTCTTGAGCAGCCTTGAATTTAGACGGGTCCAGCTCGATCCCTTAATGACTGACAATGAATCCTAGTAACTTTACTGCGGGAACCCCGAATGCACACTTTGCGGGGTTCAATTTTAAGTTTTACCTCCTTAACCTGTTAAAGAACTTTCTCAAGTCCACTATGTGATCCCCGGCCCTCTTGGATTTGATAATGACGTCTTCCAAATACACCTCTATTTCCTTGTGTATCATATCATGGAATATGGTTGTCATGGATCTCATGTAAGTAGCCCCAGCATTTTTTAGACCAAATGGCATCATCTTGTAGCAGTATACCCCTCATGGTTTAATAAAAGCCATTTTCTCTATGTCTTCTTATCTATCCAGATCTGGTGATAACCCGCAAAGCAATCTACAAATAATTGGAGTTCATTCTTGGTGCAATTGTCGATCAGGATGTGTATATTTGGCAATGGTAAGTCATCCTTGGGTCTTGCTCTATTTAAGTCTCGATAGTCAACGATACTCGGTCTTTCCCATCTTTCTATGGAACTAGTACAATGTTGGCAAACTAGGTTAGGTATTCAACTACATTAAGGACTTTGGCTTTGATCTGCTTAGTAGCTTCCTCCTTGATTTTTAGGCTCATATCTAGTTTGAATTTTCTGAGTTTCTTCTTCACTGGCGGGCACATGGGATTAGTAGGCAACCTGAGAGCCACTATGAACGTGCTCAAACCGGTCATGTCATCATATGACCATGAAAAGATGTCTTCATATTCCTTTAAGAAATGGATGTACTCTTCTTTCTCTTCTGGTGATAAGTGAATACTGATGCGAGTCTTCTAGACGATCTCAGCATCCCTCAAGTTTACTATTTTAGTTTCATATAGGTTGGACTTAGGCTTATTCTCAAAGTTTTCAACCTCCCTGATAACTTCCTTAGGTATTTCACCTTCCTCGTCCGAATCATTATCCTCATATTGCATTGCCTTATTACATGTCACAGTCACTGGTTTATTAGGAAAAGTAATAATAACGTTGTAGAAAGAAAAAGTGTGGAACATAATAATGAATAATAAAGAGCAATGCATTTGATTAAAACTGAAAAACATCCAAACAAGTACGGCTTGATGATTCGAGCATTTATTTTTAAACAAGTAATTCTTTAAAACAAAATTACTGAAAATCTTAAATGCCTAAAATGGCTATAGAAATAAAAGCTGCCATGCTACCCAAGGACTCGGTGGGCCCGGGATGATGCGGCGGTCCAATTCCTCAGAATAGCTCCCTTCTCCAGAGTCTGAATAGTGAGGCCTTCTTCCTCGTCCTCATCAATTATTGCACTAAAATCCATGTCTTCGTCCTCCGAGAATAAATTCCTCAGCTTGGCTAATGCTTTTTCTTCTGCAGTTCCCTATATTGTATTTGGTTGGTGAAAAGCTTGACCCAAATGTGGCACTATTTCTCGAGAGGGTAATACAGTCTGTGCCATAGAGGCAACCAATCTTTATAATCTTTCCATTTGTACTGGTATCCAAGCACGAAGGTAGTACCATGACCTTTCAACTGTAACGGTTTGGTAATACCCTAGAGATTCTTCCCAAGCCCTTTGCGGGGTTCATACCCGACCATTCCAGTATGCTTTCTATTTGCTACTCCACCATTTATCTTTCTCAAACATTGACACGTTCGATATGATGATAGGTTTCCCCTCCTAGCCTTCTTCTGTTCCCGATAATCAGGATGGTTTGACATGTGTAAATAGGGTTACTCCCATCTATGTGAATGATCACCTCTTAATGGTTCCATTCGAATTTCACAGCTTGATGTAGTGTGGAAGCCAACGCCCCAGCGGCATGTATCCATGGTCGGCACAGTAGAAGATTGTATGAGGCTGATATGTCGAGCACCTGGAATTTAACGTTGAACCAATTTGTCCCCATTTTCAGGCAAAGATTAATCTTCCCAATTGTAGACCATTGAGACACATCAAAAGCTTTCACGTTCATGCTCCATGCGCATATTTCGAAAATCTTTGCCCAATCTTTTGAGAGTATCCTACGGACAAATGTCGAGGCTTGAACCCCCATCAATAAAGACCCTGGCGATGAATTTGTTTTCAAATTGTACCGTGATATGAAATAGTCAATTTGTGATTCAATCTTTCAGGCGGCAGTTCATCCTCGTGGAAGATTATTTTATGACTTTCCAACACCTACACTACCATGTTGACCATCTCCCCGCCGGTTATATTGTTGGGTACATAAACTTCACTCAACACCTTCATCAAAGCATTCTTGTGCGCCTCTGAATTTTGCAATAGTGATAGGATAGATATTCGAGTTGGGGTTTTTTCAAATGATCAATTACAGAATATTCCCTTGCATGTACTTTCCTCTAAAGGTCATCCGGTCCCATTTCAATAACAGGCTGCTTGGTAGTCATATCCTTACTTGGTCCTCCCAAGTGTTCGGGTGTATAGATTCTCCCAGTCCTAGTCATTCCTTGCGTAGCATCGGATTCCTCCATATTTGCCTTTCCTTTTTGCCTATTTGTGAAATGTGTGGCCCCTTCGACATCCAATGAAATAGGGGTGGCCGCAGGTGGATCTATCTCTACCTCAAATAGAACCGATGCAGCTACCTCAACCTCGATTGGTGACTGAGTCTGTACTATGATAGGAGTAAGTGTAACTGCGGGTTTAAATTCATCACCTTCCTAAATAACCTCAATCGACCCTTCAGGATCCCATTCTTCGTCTATCTCTATCATATGTATTCCACCACCCCTATGATCTGGGAGAGGGTTATTGTGGACATTGGGTGCTGCTTCTTTCACCTGTATGACCTTATTGTCAATCAGTGCCTGGATTTTATCTTTCAATGTTCGACACTTGTCAGTGGTGTGCCCCTTCATGCCGGAATGGTATGTATAAATTTTGTTTAAATTAACCCATTAGGATGCGTTTTCTACTATCACAGTGGGAATATGAGTGACGTAGCCAGCGGCTTTCAACCTTTCATACAGTTGGTCGATGGGTTCAGCAATATCGGTGTATTGTCTTAGTGGTTTTATGCCAAAATTCCATCAATATTTCATTAAATTATGGATCCTGTGCTCTGAGGAAGAATTTGTTCATCTCTTCCTCATCCAAAGATGGCCTGACTTTGGCTGCTTCTGACCTCCAATGAGTGTCATACTCGCAGAAAGTCTCAGTGGGCTTATTCTTGAGGTTCTGAATGTAGTAAACATCTAGTGCATTTTATATGTTGAACCTGAATCAGTCCATGAAATCAGACGCTATACTCACCTAGTTGGACCATTTCTTAGGATCCTGGCTGATGTACCAGGACAGAGCATCTCCCATAAGACTTTTTATGAAAATCTTCATCCTATTCTTTTGATCCTTTCCGACCCCAACAAGCTTATCACAATAGGTCCTCAGATGAACCCTGGGATCACCTGTACCATCAAACATCTCGAACTTGGGAGGTTTGTACCCCTCTGCCAGTTCTACATCTGGTTGTATACATAGGTCTTCATAGTTCAAACCTTCTATCCCGTTGCCTCCTTCGATACCCTGAACTCGACTTGTCAACTTCTTAAGTTACTCAGTCATGCTTTTGATAAGCAGGTCCTTCTGAGTGGATTCTGGTGTATATGAAGTTGGTTGGATAGAATGAGGTACTGTTTCCACAAATATAGGGTTGTTTTGGTGAGTTCAAGGGACTTGGGTGTAGTGATGGTCATTGGTTGAGTTTTGAGGGTCGGTAATGGATTGTGGTGTGTTTTGGGGAGTTTCATAAGTAGCGGTTGGTGGGTACTGGATTGGTTGATGTCGGTGTTGTGGCAGAGTTGATATCGGTAAGGGATTGACATTTTTAGGTGGGTTTGCATGTTGATGCGGCGTAGGAGGGCCTTGGGGATGCTGATTTGGTGTATATTGGGGAGGTGCTGGGTTCTTGGTGTTTTGTTGATTCACATCGGGGATATTCATGATGAGTGATAAATTTTCCAAGTTGCGGACCTGCTCAAGTTCTCCTTGTAGCTTCAGTATCTTTTGTCTAACCTTAAAACTAAATCATTTGGTGGCGGAGTACTCCGACCATCTAAAGTTTCTACGTTTTTCGCATTTTCCTTTCGAATACCACTTAAGTCATCCATTTTAGCTTTCCCTTTACTCTTTGTATTGCTTGGATGAGGAGGAAGTGGAGGGCCTGAAAACAAGTAAATCTAATCTACTTGGTCCCAGAAGGACCCTCCCCAGACCGGATGATGGTGTTGATTAACTCTCCTAGCTCACACAGGTTTAGCAGTAGAAATCCCCTTGCCAAATGCCCTCATTCATTTCCTTCAACGTTCATCCGGTCGGTGACCCTCTTCCTTATCTTCCCTTCCAATTCCATCAAATTGTACTCCAAATATTCCAGCATTTCACTGGATTTAACAGCTCTTTCTTTCCACTCATTAATCATTTTCATATAGTCCTTATGTTGCGCCATATGCTCATCGACAGACTCTCGAAATTTTTTGCGCATGTTGTATTCACATCAGCTTCGACAAACTCATCTAGGACCAACCCTTGGCTCAAAGATTCCTAATAGATTATCATCCAACTATGCGGGATAAAAGAATGAGTGGCCCGCATGGTATCGGTTCAGCTCGATGGTATCCCTCTCCAAAATAATCATCAAAGTCCACATATATTGTGCTTCATTCATATATGGGATGGAGTCACCCTGGAAATCGGCTCTTAAGTGACTCATCTTAGCAACCCATGGTATGACATGTCTACTGCCAGCCTATCTCATAACTCTTAGGGGAGCATAAGGATATATCCCTCTTAATCTGACCGGCACCTCTGAATCTGATAATGAACTCATCGGTGGGGAACCACTCGAACATCCACTAAACTTGTTCCTCCGTTAATTTATTAAAAAAATGCATACATCCTATATGTGAGCATGTGATTTTTGACCCAAGCAAATTATTCCAAAAATATATGCAAAAAATGATTTTTGTGTGAAAACTTGTTGATAATTGTGTGGAAATACCATGATTTGTTTTTATTTTTGGAAAATAACGCAAAGAAAATCAAAACAAAATACCATTTTTCGTATTAATTAGAAAATACCAAAAATAGAAATTAATTACTCTTTAATTTTAGAAAAAAATCAGAAAATTAAAAGAAAAATAAAAAAAATAATAAATACAGGAGAAATACAAAAATACAGAAAAGAAAATAAATAAAAATACGAAAATACAAGAAAATACAATGTATAAATACAAAATGCAATATACAACAAAATTGGGCCAAATAACAAATTTAAATAGCCCAAATGATCAATACACAGTCCAGGCCCAAAATCAAAGATCAACCGGTCTGCCTATATATAACCCAAACGACACCGTTTAAGTGAGAAAATCTGAGCCGTTAAAATTCTTGATCAAACGGCTAGAGATACAGGTTCTCTTTAAAACCAAACGACGACGTTTAAGTCGTCAAATCCTGGCCGTTCGTTTAAATAATCCAAAGGCCAGGATCGGATCATCACTAATCCAAACGACGTCGTTTTTAGGCTAATTAAATCTTAGCCATTGGTTCATTTGATCCAACGGTCCCAGATCCTCTCAAGTTTTTAAATAGGCAAAACGTTACATTACATTCATTATACACATATCATCGTCTCTAATATCAAAACCCTAGCCGCCCTAAGCTTCTCTCAACGGCCCGCCGGAAACCTACCGGCGGGGAACCCTACTAGTTCAGATCAAGCTACCACGAACACCCCTGAACCACCATGAACTCCTCTATCACCCTGTCATACTAGTTTCTCTCGAAAACCCCTAGGAAACCTCGAATAATCCAAAATATGTCGCCGGAACCCTACTCCGGCGACCACTACTTTTGAACCAGTGTTGGCCATTAACACCATACAACCGTCTCTTCATCCTCTTTAACCCTACCTAGTTAGTTTTCCTCGAATAAGCCCCAAACCCTTCGAATATATAAAAATATGTCGCCGGAACTTCATTCCAACGGATACACTTAACCCAAAAAATTACCCCATCAAACCATAGCCTCTCTACTATAATCTTTTCACAAAAAAAGACTCGAAGAGTCTGTTTGGAAGTCCAACAGCCAAGAAAAGGCTTATGGACTCTTGATGACTGGAAAATCTAGAAAAAAAAAAAAAATGAAGAAAAGAAGGGAAAAAATAGAAAGAAAGAAAGGAAAAATACAAAAAAAAAAAGCTAAGTACCCAAAACCCTAGTGTTTTACTTGTGCTTCTGTTTCTCGACTTCTTCTACTCCTTCTGTGTCTGAATTTTTTTTGAGTGTAAAATGAAATCTGTTGTGTGCTCAAATTCTTCCTACATGAAACCAACTAGGGATTTGCATGATATAGGATATTTTTCTGATTAAGTCATTAGTTAAAGTTGCATGCTGTATATCAGTTTAAGTTTTCTTACTTGATAAATCTAATTTTGATTAAGTATTCTGTTAATGAATTCAACCTATATCCAATTTGTCCTCTGTGTTCTGTTAATTGAATGTTTGATCATTATGTGGTTATATCTGTAAGGATGTTTAATACTGGCTATCATTGCAATGCAATTTTTACTTTTGATTTTTCTGAATCTCTGGTTAATTAAGGGGTCAATTGGGTAACTAGTCTTAATTTGGCTATGTCTGTAAGATAATCTAATGTTGACTATCTCTGCAACTTAGACTTGTGAGGTTTAATTGACTGTATTCGTAAGACTGCCTAGTAGTGGCTATTTGATAAATCCAGTTCTGATTTCAACTTCTAAATTGACCTAAAGGTTGGTCGGGTAAATAGGAATAAAATACAGGGGTAAAAGGGGAAGGTATAAATGGTATTCTGCAATTAAATAAAAGGGGTAGGGGCATTAAAGGCAAATCTGCCTAGTTCTTATGTAATTAGTCAAACAATAAAGGGTATATTAGGTATACTAAAAGGGTAAATCAGTAGAAATCACTAGCAAGTGAGGGTAATAAAGATATTTAGGCCTAAATAGAATAATATGGAATACACTAGAACCTTCTAGCAAGGGTGCAATTGTATTCACGGCTAAATTACATGGACTAAACTGAAAAATAATTGAAAATTAGAGGGTGGGAAATCTGAATATTAAGTTTGAATTTCCCTCCCAATTTTGCTCTATAAATAGGCCCCTTAGGCCACATTTAAAGGGGTTGGAAAATTAAGTGAGGTTCAGAATATTTGAAATCTGAAAATACACTGAAAATATTGCTACTGTTTCATTGCTGCTGTTCGAGTGATATCTTAGGTTTTCTGTTAAGTCTGATCGCTGTTCTTCATCATTTGTTTGAATTCATCGGGTCTTCTACTCTGAAATCGAGTTTATTGCTGTGTTATATTGCACTCATTGCTGTTGATACTTGGATTGCTGCCTATTCCTGATCTTCCTGGCCTTCTACTTCCCTAGAACTCATTGTTTCTCTTCTCAATTTGATCAGGTACACCACTGATTCTCGAAGATGTAATCGAAGTTCTAGAGAAATAAAAAATATACACTAAACCTTGTTGTATTTTAATACTGCTTCATTTATAGCGAGAAGTACTTAGAAATCATGTAATTTGTTAGGATCAAATGTATAATTTGGGAGTGCATGAACTTTGAACTCTGATTTATGTTTTTCTTCAGTAGTAGTTTAGATATTCATGTAGAATAATGCAAAGTTAAAAATGATCACTTAGGTCGTAGATTCAAAACTGGTTGAAGTCTAGTTGATTACTTGTAGATTTTCACTTGTTCTCAAACTAAGAGATTAATACAAAAATATTGAAGAACTTTTGTTAGTTAGACTTCTGAATCAGTAATTTTAATAAGGAAAGCATGCAGTAGATTTCGTTCATGACATTGAGTAGATTAAATTAGCTTTATAACTCGCTTTTAAGTTTAAAATCAGATATGAAACAGGAATCAAATACTAATGAGGTTCAGGATTTAGTTAAATATGTCAACTGTATATCTAGTTTAGTGATTCCAGATTTATAAGTAACAATGTAATTTCTGCGTCGGATAAGTACACGTTTCGATTAATAGACTCAGCCTGATTAATTTGGTAACTAGACAGTAGTTATAAATAAAATCAGTGTTAATTTTTAGTTAAGTTCTGATACTGAGGTTGTAATACTCGTGTACATATATAATTAGTCTTAATAGAATGTTTAATATATTTTGGATTTGGTTAACAATTTAGGCGTGATAAGGCAAAGAAGCCAGATTCAATTGATGGCTTCTAGGCCTATAAAATGAACCTGCAATTATGAATTGGGCTCTAATTAGCCCAACGCACTTCCGTGCATCTCTTTGTGTTGGATATGATTTTCAGGCCCAAAACATATGATGGCCTGGATCTGTAAAACAATAATATGACTGTTAGAAAGATATTAATAACTATTGAGGAAAAAACAGTGATAGAAAACATAGCACGACCTAGGTTGGACCTCTAAAAATACAATGAGACGAGCCTCGTTATAAGCTAAAGTACACGGGGCCCTCAACTAATTGTTATAAAACACATAGATTTGGAAGGACCGTTTAGCGAATTTCACGGTCTTTCCCAAAGTTAATAAGACATAGATATTTTAGGCGAAATTTTAACAAACATTCTCAAGTATGGGTGCACATTTATGTGACCCAAATCTTACTCTCAACGAAGTCGAAATGTATTTAAAGCCACAGGCGTACTGGTACGGTGTGGTTCAAAAAATGCATTTTCACGACGTTGCAATTCTTTAAAGTTGATAAAGCGGAATATTAATAATGCACATAATTGGAATATATAGAGAAATCAGATAAAAGCAAATACAACAGTTGAGCGACCGTGCTAGAACCACGGAATTCGGGAGTGCCTAAAGCCTTCTCCCGAATTAACAGAATTCCTTATCCGGATTTCTAGTTCGCAGACTGTAACAGAGTCAAACTTTCCTCGGTTTGGGATTAACTCGGTGACTTGGGACACCATTATATTCTCAAGTGGCGACTCTAAAAACTTAAATAACTAATCCTGTTCCGACTATCCTTAAATTGGAAAAAACTCCTTTATACCCTTCCGAGGGTGTAACCTGTAAAAAAGGAGGTGTGACAGCTCTGGCGACTCTGCTGGGGATAAGAAACCCAGAACTTTGGTTCAGGGTTTAAGAATTCGAGCTCAGTTAAATTGTTGTATCTGTTTATATCTGATTTCACAATATGTTTTTTATCAATGTGCTATATGTTTACCGCTTTGATATTACGTGAATTGTATATAAAAATTGTGCCGAAAACCCTTCTCTTCTTACCTCCGGGGATGTGCTTACTGGTTGAGACTCCCCTTTCTGTTAGTGTCATACCTAAAATAAGAAAAGAGGCCGGACAAGTTACTAAGCCGGACGATCCCGCGGGTCCCCGGTACGTAGCCCCCTCCTCAACTCGAGTTGTCCGCCCGGGTACACAGTCTAGAACCAATAAAAATCAGGATGTTGAGCTTAAATTTAGGACGATTATTTGCATCATATCTCACTTAGGGGACTCACCACAGGGGTTGGGTCCGTCTAGAACAGGTAACCCGAATATGAAAAGACCATCATGATTATATGTTGCATTTATTTGTCTCGGGCCATCATGCTGACCGGTGAGAAAAATTAAGAGGAATGAAAAAGAAAAATAACAATTATTCAGAAATTGTCGAAACTCTGGCGAAATTTTTAAATAAAGAAATTATCGATTTTTAGTTATGGAAATAAATATATAAAAAAAAATTTATTGTCATTAGGATTCGCCAATAAAAATAGAAAATCTTGTTTTCAATTTTGCCGAAAAAAAGGGGTGGTTTGGTCTAAAAAAAATTAATAATAATAATCGGGCCGAACTACGCTGGTTTGATTCTTACCATGTGTGAGATACGTATGCAATCCTCATCAGGTCCAACCACACCGTTTACAAAAAAAAAAAAACCAAAAATGTCAAATTTTGAATAAATCAAGTGATGTTATTTTG
>MU757759.1:5551-23215 GCA_026770625.1 Nicotiana glauca | reverse complement strand
ATAACTACTCATTCAAATTGGGTGGGAGTAGTTTCAAGTTGGAGTTTGTAAATTATCTTAAACTAAAAAAGAAAAGAAAAATTAGCTATAAAAAAAATGAAAGAAAGAGAAGATAAACTATCCATTCAAATCGGGATCTAGTTTCAAGTTAGAATTTTAAAATAATTTTAAAATATAAAATAAAATTAAAAAAATAATAAATTACCAATTCAAATTGGGTATTAGTTTCAAGTTGGAGTTTTAATATTATTTTAAAATTAATAAAACAAAAATAAAGACATAAAAAACTTTCAGAGAAAAATATTTAATAAAGTAATGCTAATAAATCTTTCTATAAATAATGTAATAATATTAAATATTAGATGATATAATAAAGAAAAATACATAATAAAAACTTTATTCAGTGCGCTCCCTGTATAAGTCCCGTTAGTTTAATAGAGATTTTGTTCACTAAAATTTAGATAATATTATTAAGAAAAATAGAATAAAATTTAAAATAAAAAACTATTTCAAAGTAATAAATTATAAATCTTCTCATATATGACAAAAAAAAAGCGAATATTAAATATTAGTTAATATAATAAAAAATATAGAACAAAAAAATTATTCACTAACTATATAAGTACCTTTAATTTAATAGAGATTTTGTTATTGGGTATATCGTATTGACAAGTAAGATGACAATTGAATTTTATTAAAGCAATACAATCTAATAGGATCAAACAAGCCCGATCATAATTTAATTTAAGTAATATTTTTTAATACTAACCGCGCATCGCGCGGGTACGACTACTAGTATCTAATTATAATATATTTATATTTATTAATTCAAAAAGAGTAACTAATTAATTCAAAATTTTAAAAAATTTTTTAGTTAAAAGGTAGTTTTTTTTGTCTTAACAATGCCACTTGGCTTTTTGTGATTATGCCACTTGTCTTAATAATATGCTTTTGCCTCTCCTTTTATTATATATAGATATAGAAGATATAGATTTGAATGGGTAATTTTTTTTTTATATTTTCGTTTTTAATATATCTAATTATAATATATTTATATTTATTAATTCAAAAAGAGTAACTAATTAATTCAAAATTTAAAAAGTTTTTTAGTTAAAAGGTAGTTTTTTTGTCTTAACTATGCCACTTGGATTTTTGTGATTATGTCACTTGTCTTAATAATATACTTTTGCCTCTCCTTTTATTATATATAGATATTTGCTAACTAAATTTAGAAAGAAAGATATCAAAAAATAAAATAATGCAACCAATAGATTAAGCTATATATATATTCTCTTATGGAAATTTTAACTATAAAATAAAACTTATAATTTTAATTTGAAAATAAAAAGAAAAAAATAATTTTATTTTACGTATAACACAAAATAACAACTATTAAAAGTAATGGTTGATTTTGAAAAATAATAATAAAAGGCTTCTTAAAGTATTTATATACATTTATTTATTTATGTGTGTTATAGCTAAACGCGGTAGAAAACATCATGATTCATAAATGTCGTGCAGTTGTCCTGTCCTAAAATATAAATACGAAGTACTACTCATGATTGTACTAACATCGCTAGGATTTTGTTTTTGGTGTTAACTGATATTGGATAAGGTATACCCCTACCTGTAGACTAATAACCTAAATGAGAAACATATGGCAAAGGAATACTTATAATGAATCATAAAACCGATCCTTGAATTTCTTGTTGTTTGGTGTTTTTGTGATAGTTTTGTTATCCAAGTACAAATTTTTAGGTTCGAACTTCCATCCCCATTTTGATTGAAAAGTGCTTGTACCATGCGATGTGAGATTTGATAGAAAATTTGCTTATATGAAATAATATCAACAAAATATCAATTTTGCTATAGTTTGCGAATCTAGCAAATTTTCTTGTGTGTGAAATCATTCCGGATGAGTTCTCTTCAAGACAAAGGAAGAAGCTCAAACGGTATTGTCAAGACTATTATTGAGATGAATCATACCTTTTCCGGATTTGTACAGATGGGGTGATTAGAAGATGTGTACCAGAATAAGATCAAGGTGAAATTCTTGGAGCCTGTCACTCTTCGCCATATGGTTAGTGAAAAGATGCGATGAATGTCAACAGGCTGGTGGAATCTCAAAGAAAAATGAAATGCCTCTCACAACCATTTTGGAGATTGATATTTTCGATGTGTGGGGTATTGATCCTTTTGTGAGTTCTAGTGGAAACACCTACATCTTGGTCATGGTGGATTATGTGTCCAAATGGGTTGAGGTTGTTGCTTTACCCAACAATGAGGTGAGAAGTGTGGTGACTTTCTTAAAGAAAAATATTTTCACAAGGTTTGAGACTCCACATGCAATTATAAGCGATGAGGGGTCACATTTTTGCAACAAAGCTTTTGACACTTTACTTAGCAAGTATGGTGTAACTCACAAAGTCACGACTCCCTATCACCCACAAGTTAGTGGACAAGTGGAAGTCTACAACTAGGATATAAAGAGTATATTGTCCAATGTTAATCAGACGGATTGGTCCAAGAAGCTTGATGATGCATAATGGGCTTATCGAACGGCTTACAAAACACCTATTGAATTTCGCCATACTGGTTAGTGTTTGGAAAAGCTTGTCAACTTCCGGTGAAGCATAAGGCAATGTGCGCTTTAAAGAAGTTGAATCTTGATTGGGATGTAGCCGTCAACTTGAGGGTGGCACATTTTAATGAATTGGATGAGTTCCGGTAACATGCTTATGCGAGTTTGTCCTTGTACAAAGAAAAGATGAAATATCTTCATGACAAATATATTTGAAACAAAGAGTTCAAGGTGGGCGATCTTGTATTGTTGTTTAACTCAAGGTTGAGGATGTTTCTCGGGAAGTTAGAATCTAAGTGTTATTGTCCTTCTGAAATTATGGGTGTGACACCTTTTGATACATTAGACTTAGAGAATAAAAATAATAAAGTATTCAGATCCAATGATCACCGGGTGAAGTATTACTTGCGAAAGGTTAGAGATAGCCACGTTGTGGCGGTCATTCATTTCACTTGAGGATATTCGGCGTCGTGCCGCGAAGTTAAATCAGGCTTCTTGGGAGACAATCCATGCTTCTTTTTCTTTTTCTTTTGTAGTTAGGTATTATTTGTGTTCTAACTCGATTTGAAGCATACTATAGGGATGAGCATGACTTACAAGAATTGTGGACGAAAATATGGCTAAGTGTTCAAGAAAGTGCAGACCGCATTTTATTTGTATGGACCACACATTTTTATGTGCTATATCACATGAGCATTGCATCCGCATATTTCTCTTGTGGACTGCAAAGTTGAAATGTCAAAAATACCAACTCTCTGAAGTTTAAGCTTGTCAGTGCGGAAGTCGATCTGCGACCGTGCTTGAAATCTGCGGCCGCACAAGAAAATATGTTGACCACGTAAAGTATTTTGTGATGAAGCTCCCAGGTTAAAGAGTGCGGACCGTACATAAAAATGTGAGGCCGCACTCATATCTAATCCATTCTCAAATTGAATGGTATAAATAGAACAATAAGGCACATTTTACCCTTTTCCCACTTTGAACAAAACACTGTTGCCCTACTAAGTTTTTTTGGAGATTTCAAGTGTCCACATGCACAACCACCTATATTAATCACTCAGTGCATTCACTCTATCTGCTATTCAATTTTATGTTAGTTTAATTTGTAGATTTTTTAGTTCTTTTTAGGTTATCTGTTATTAGAGTTCCATTGTGTGTCCATGTGGGGTAGATCTGAACGGAATAATCTTGATACATGCTCTACTTGGATTGGGTTACTGAAACTTTATGTTTTTACAATGTTGCCATGCCTATTTGTGCAAGAAATTAAAAAACAAAAATCTTAGAATAAAAAGTTTTCTGCTCGCAATTATTTGAACTCTACGATCGTACTTGAATTGTGCGGTCCGCAAATTATGATTCTTTGAAGCTCAACTGAGGTAGGAATCTATGGCCGCACGTCAAATTGTATGGACACAGATTTCCTCTTGTTGACACATATTAGGACCTTTTCTTTCATTAGAGATTCTTCACTTTTTGAGACTCCTACGTGCGGCCGCAAATCAAATTGTGTGGACCGTAGATTTTCTTCTGCCTTCGCAAATGGCCATTTCTCTGTCATCAAAGAGCTCACAATTTTGGGACTCGGAAGTGCAGTTGCGATATCAAACATGTGGATGCCACTTCCCTTCTGTGGCCGCACAACATAAATGTGCGAACCGCAAGTTCCCATCTGCAGTCACAGGCCAAATGCTGCGGACCGCATATCCCTTATCATGCACACATGAATAAACTTCTTAACTCCACTGTATCCAACTGTTTCTCCCTTACCTACATGACTTATATATGCATTTTAACAATGAATTTCAACTAACAATCTTCTCACTTGATATAGACAATGGTTCGATCAAGAGGCCGAGGCAACACTTCAAAGGGACGAGGTGAATGTTCCCAAGGTCGAGGTAAAAGTTCCTTGACCCTTGGCCAATCCAAGACAATTAGAAAGAAAACAACAACCGGCAGAGGGAGAGGTGTAGACCTCTCCGAGTTTAGGTCCTAGGCCAAATTTTGGGGATTTGATCGTGATTTTAGTATCAGATTTAAGTAATTTTGGTATGGGTGGACTAGTGGTTGAATGAATGTTTGAATTTTGTGACTTTTATTAGATTCCGAGATGTGGTCCCAGGGGTTGACTTTTGATTAAGAACTTTGCATTTTATATGGAATTGATAGCTTGAGTTGATCGTATTGAATTATTTGTGGCTTGTAACAACCCGACTGGTCGTTTTATTTTCTAGAACCTCATTCACCTAAATAAGAATTTCCGTACATGCTTTTACTGATTTATGACTTGCGGGAATGATTGGTTCGGGATTTGGAAAAGTTTGGGTTGAAATTGGAACACTTGGTTCCTTAAGATTGGCTTAAAAGGACAAGTTTGAATTCGGTCAACATTTTAAGTAAACGACATTGGAATCAGGATTTGAAGGTCCCATTAGGTTCATATGATGATTTCGGACTTGGATACATATCTACATCGGGTTTTGGATGACCCGGGAGCATTTTGGCGCCTAATAGTGAAGTTGATTCCTTAAGAATTTTGAAGTTCTTTAAATTTGGTTTGGAGAGGGGCTTATGCTATCGAGGTCCAAATAGAATTCCGAGATCGAAAATAGTTTCATAATGTCATTCAAGACTTGCACGCAAAATTTGGTGTCAATCAGAGTAGTATAAGTGCATTTCGTCATATTTGAAGTAAATTGAAAAACTTGAAGTTCATAAGTTTGAATCAATTAGTTTTAGGGTATGATTCCGAGTTTTAATGTTGTTTCCGGTGTTCCGAGGGTTCGAGCGAGTCTGTTTTATCATTTCAAACTTATTGGTATATTGGGGCGGGGCCCTGAGCGTCCATCGGACGAGGCCCGAACTTAGTTTGAAATGTGAGAAGGAGCTGAAGCTCCAGGCTTCTATCATAATCGCACATGCGGTTGGCCAGCCGCTGGTGCAAGACCGCATGAGCGGCTAAGCAATCGCAGATGCAGCCATGGGTGGCTAGCCCAGAAATTGCAGAAGTGGCACCCTAACCGTAAAGCGGTTTGCCATCCGTAGAAGCGGCCCAGCAGACCCAGGCCAGAACTGCAGAAGCGTCCCCTTTTCCGTAGATGCGGTTGGCGGAGGTGTGGCACAGGACCACAGATGCGGAAACTGCTAAAGGCAGTGGCCTTCACTAAATAACGGGAGTTTGTCATTTTTGCCATATTTTATTCCATTCTTGGGCGATTTGGGAGCTTCAAACGGGGAGATTTCAACATAGCTTTGGGAGGTAAGTTATATCTACTCAATGTGAGTTTAATACATAGTTTATGGGTAGATTATAACATGTAAATTGGTGGAAATTATGGGTTTAGAGTAAAACCTAAGGTTTTGACAAAAATTAGATTTAACCACAAAATTTATTATGAATGTAGTAGAAATCATATGTTTTTGATCCTTGGGTTATGGGTAACAACTTTCTTCAATTTTGTTTTGAATTCGGGCACGTGGGTTTGGGGATGAATTTTAGGAACCTTGCATTTAGGGTTGGGAAATTAGATAATAGTTAGAATATGAACTCTTGAGCATATATTGACTAGTTCTTACCCCATTTGAATAGTTTTGGATCGTTCGGCTCTAATTTCAGGGTTTGAGCGCATTCTTGATATTTGAAGTAAGCTTTGGGATGAGGTAAGTCTTCTTTCTAATCTTGTAAGAGGGAATTAACCCTATATGTGAATTAAATAAATGTATGTGACTATCTATGGGGGCTACATACGTACGTGGTGACGAGAGTCTGTATGTAGCTACTATTATACTAATTGTATGGGTAGTTTAGGACCTGTATCATGCTATACTTGCAAATGCTTACGTCCTTGCTTGTTACTAATATCACTTAGGTCATGCTAGAAATTGGTAAATGAATATAGACGGCTATACTCACTTACTTGAGAACTTGTATGAATTATTTGACTATAAATAGGCAATATGTGCTTACTGTCACACCTCCTTTTTCACCTACTACTCCCGTAAGGGCATAATAAAGGGAGTTTTTCCAATTAAAGGACAATCGAGATAGGATTTATTTATTTAAAGAATTCAGAGTCGCCACTTGGGAGATTTATGGTGTCCCAAGTCACCATTTCAAATCCCGAATCGAGGAAAAGAATGACTCTGTTTAATAGTCCGCGCACCAGAAATCCGAGTAAGGAGTTCTGTTAACTCGGGAGAAGGTGTAAGGCATTCCCGACTTCCGTGGTTCTAGCACGGTCGCTCAACTATCATATTCGGCTTGAATTATCTGATTTTTAAACAATTATGAACCTATGTGCAAATTTTTAGTTTTAACCGCTTTTATTCATTTTTTAGAGAAAATTTTACAAATGCACCCGTAGTTTTTGACATATTTCAACATCATCGAGATTTGGATTTGGATCACATAAATATGCATCCGAGTTTAGGAAGGTAATTTTATTAAATATGCGCCTAAAGCAACTATGCATTTGCAATTTGCGAGGGCCATGGAATTTGCTAAATGACATGCCTCGGAATCTAAGGATCAACTTTAAAAGAATGCTACGCAATCGTCAATTTTTTTTTGTTTGGCATGGCGCACCTTGGTTTTATCTTTTAAAAGACGTTCCAATTTTAGTTTTGAAGGCTTTAAATTAAATGTTGGCTTAATAAGGCATACCACAAGTTAGTCGAAGGATCCGATCAATCAAAGAAAAGCTTAATGGAATTCTAATATTTTTTTTTGTTTTTTTTTTTTTTAAAAACTAAAGGTTCACTTATTGATTAATAGGCATCGTATGGAATTATCGGGAAGGAGACTGCTTCAATAATAATAACTAAACGACCCTGGAATTGAGATCTTGTTGACTGGGCCAAACTTTTAAACCAAAGCATATTATACAAAATTATTTAATACATGGTTCATTAAACCCAATAATTATTTAACATGGATTAAATTGATAAACAAAGATTCAACACCATTAATGTAAACAGGAAGCTCAACATCGAATCCAACCTATCACTCACATGATTTCAAAAAAAGAATACAATTGCTAATCTGGACTCAACTCTGTCCGATTTCAGACTTGGGTTCAAAGCAACTAATAAACGATTTCCATGAGACCTTTTGACGCGTAAACTCATAGATTCTTTCTTTTACTAGCATGCATATACCCATTTGCATATATTAATACACTAATGGATGATTACTCCATTTTTAAAAGCCCATACAACCAACCACAGTACCCTGAACACTCAACATGGTTCCTTATATACATTTAGAACCCCATAATGAACTATCCAACCGATAGTATGGCTACAATTCAAACTCATAATATACAAGATAAAATACAAAGGAATTAACTAAACTAACAATTTTTGAAAGTGTACAGATAATTGAATAAACTATTGTATTAACAAAAATCTCTATTCTCCTGAATCAACCTTCATATCTATCCACTTTTCATACACTTGGAGGTGAGATGAATACCTGGAAATTAGAGTAAAGAGGGGTAAGGTGCAACAGTAGCAACAACAGGATTCAGCATTGACATAAACTAAAAGAAACCAGTTTTAACCAAACTCAACCGAGTAGAAGGATCAACTGATACTTAGTAATCAAAATACAGCGAGAACTTGACCCAAAACTTGGAAACCAACGAATTCAAATCATTTGTAACCTATGATTATTCAAGAATTGTTTCAGGAATGAAAATCCTCAAAGTCTCATAAAATCCAAGGGAAACAGTAGAACCTATGGTATTCTTAGATTTTTCTCTTCTCCATGTTTGTTTTCTCAAAATTTTTAGAATGTATTCAATGTATATCCCTCCATTTTAGCCTCCTCTCCCTTCTTATAAGCTTTCAAATCTCTTTCTTCCTGATTTTAAACCTTGGTGGATAGTTAATTATCCTATCTTAGCCCTTAAAATCAGCCTTAGTGTAGCTCCCACTATTAATTGTCTTTTAACTTTTTCAATTCCACTTAGAATTATCTCAATTCAGTCCACTAATAGTGTTTAATTATTTCTAATCCCCTGTTAATTAAACCCTTTGAATTATCCTGAAAATAGACCAAAATATGGGTCAAATTGACCCAATGGACAATCAAACAGGGGCCTTTACACCCCTGGACTAACCCCTCCTGAACCTCAATGGTTCAAGCAGAACCTGGGGTACATTTGACCCAAATTAATGGGTGAATAACCAATTTTCCAAAAACAGAGTCAGCTAAGCAATCAGAATCAAATGGTATCAATTTCTGAAACCTAAATAGGTTAATCATGGAATCAGACATAATCCTCACACAGGAACAACCTAAACTGACATTAGCAAAAAACAGGAAATGGAGAACATATTTGAGATTCGACCCTTGACATATTTAACACAATAATTTTTGACAAAGAAACAGACATCACAAGTAAACTAATATGCTGCCAATTAGAAACAGTATAAGTCTAATTCAAAATTAATTGAATTGCTCAAAGAAAAATAGCAGACGAAACAGAAGTGAAATAACAATTAAAGCGGACTAAACAAAATCAATAACCAATCTTTCAATTGAAAAGAAACAGAGAGAAATAATAGCACACACTGACCAAACCAACATTTTAAAAGAAAAAAGAAAGGAGTAGAAGAAGAAGATAGTAGAAGAATCAGTTTGAATAAAATTAAGACACTTACCTCCAAATGATTGAACCTGTATTAGACCTTCCACCTTTCGATTTTGACCGAAATGGGTCTTGATCATGTGTTATCAAATGAAAGCACATGGCCGAGGTCCATTTTGGTCTTAATCATCGCTCAGTCATCGGCTTTTAGGGTTTTGTCAAACTCATCATCTGTGATTTGAGATTCGACGAGTTTCAAAGGGATTCGAGGGAAGCGGGTATAGGATTTAGGGTGAGGGAGATGAGATGGTTTCAGGGTATTAATTTGGGGCTAAGGGGAGGTGGAGCCGCCACCAAAAGACGGTGAAATTGATGGCGGCTACTAGGGTTTTTGGCTAAGATTCAATATTCAAACGAATCCAGGGATGTTCGAAGGAAATGGGGTTGGGATTTGGGATAAGGAGACTGAGGGGGTTGTTTGGTGTTAAAGTGGAGGCCATTGGCGGTGGTGCCGCCACCGAAAAAAGGGAGGGTTTGGGGGCGGCTGGCTAGGGTTCCTCGTCTCTGAGAGAGACGAGGTTGAGAGAGATGAGTAGGGGGGGTCTGAGGGGAGTTGGGTCGTGGGAACCAATATATACTAGGGTGGGGATTTAATCCAAGCCGTTGGATCAATCGAGATCAACGACTTGGATCAATTCACTTACGTGAAACGGGGTTGTTTTGGGCGGTTGGGGACTGGGTCGATCCAGAAAAATGGGTCAGGGCGGGATCGGGTGAGGACGGGCGTCTTTGGACCGTTGAATGGGGATCAAACGGAGGGTTGGGATTGATTGACATTGAAACGACGTAGTATTCTCCCTATACTACGTCGTTTTGATGGTCTCTTGGACTGAACGTCTGGACCGGGTACAAGGGTGGGTTTGGGCTAGTTTTAATCGGGTTTGGAGCGTACTTGATTTGGGCCTGGGGTGGGTTGTTTTGGGACTGGCCCAAATCTTTTTTCTCCTATTCTCTTTTTTCTATTTTTATTTCCTAATTATTAAAACCAAAAATCCTAACATAAATTATAAAAACCAAAATTGACTTAAAAATGCTAATCCACTTTAAATAATATTTATCACAAGTAATTAAATACTACAAATAAAATAATCACACAATTTGACATTAAACACTAAAAAAATGCAAAAATACATATTTTTATGATTTTCATTGTTTTTGTAAAATAATTAATTATTGATTAATTCAAAAATGTTGATATAAATTGTAAACACAATTGCAACATATTTTTGTATTTTTTTCTATTAATTTAAACAACAAACACGCGCACACACATGCTAACAATTACTAAAAATATCACGAAAAATTCACAAAATTGCACACAATAAAACAAATATTTTTGTTTCGCTTTTGAGGGAGTAATTCATGTGAGACAAAAATTACGTGCTCACAGCTGCCCCTCTTTGCTCGTGAACACGAAGAGTTTTCGTGCAAAGACAAAGTGAGCGGATTCGAGCAATTTTTGCCCGTTTGAATACTCTGTGTGAAGTAGTTTTGAAAGATTTGACCGAACCTCTACTTCAAAGGTTTCCTACATATCCTTGGCTAAAAAGGAATCAGGTCAATGTAGTTCGGGAAGTTTTGGTAGCTGGGACTACCATGAAGCTGTGTTAACTGTTGTTGCTGTTGCTGTTGCTGCCGCCTACCGACCCCCTTATTACACCGTAAAAAAAAAATCATAGAAGCTATACTAAGCTAAGATCTATGAATTACAAAGATTTATTTGCGAACTTGTTCCGCGACCGTTGTTGTCCTGTCGCCTTGCATTTCCCTACAACAATTCCTTTGTTGTTGTCTTGCATCGACTTCTTGACTTGAACTGTATTTCTCCGCTCTCCAGGCGAGTACTTTATTGCTGATCCTTTGAACGTCTACTCTTGATCATCATCGTCTTCCTCTATTCTCCAGGCGGGCTCGTGACTTCAAAACTTGAATGTATTCCTTTGTTTTCCAGGCGAGCTCCTGATTTCTTGATTTTAATTGTGTTCCTCTATTCTCCAGGCGGGCTTCTGATTTCAAAACTTAAAAAAGGTAACGCCTCTATTCTCCAGGCGGGCTCCTGACTTCAACACTTTAAAAAGGTAACGCCTCTATTCTCCGGGCGGGGTCCCGACTTCAACACTTTAAAAGGTAAAGCCTCCATTCTCCAGGCGGGCTCCTGGCTTCAAAACCTGAAAAGGTAACGCCTTCATTCTCCGGGCGAGCTCCCAACTTCAACAACTTAAAAGGTAACGCCTCCGTTCTTTGGGCGGGCTCCCGACTTCAACAACTTAAAAAGATAACGCCTTTGTTCTCCGGGCGGGCTCCCGACTTCAACACTTTTAAAAGGTAACGCCTCCATTCTCCGGGCGGGCTCCCGACTTCAACACTTTTAAAAGGTAACGCCTCCGTTCTCCGGACTGGCTCCCGACTTCAAAACTTGAAAAGGTAATGCCTCCGTTCTCCGGGCGGGCTCCCACCTTCAACAACTTAAAAGGTAACGCCTCCGTTCTCTGGGCAGGCTCCCGACTTCAACAACTTAAAAAGATAACCCCTCTGTTCTCAGGGCGGGCTCCCGACTTTAACACTTTAAAAGGTAATGCCTCCGTTCTCCGGGCGGGCTCCTGACTTCAACACTTTTAAAAGGTAACGCCTCCGTTCTCCGGGCGGGCTCCCGACTTCAACACGGTTAGCTGTGGACATGGATGTTCAGGACGTTTTGGTCTTGGGAGACTCGGACCTCCTGGTACATCAAATCCAAGGAGAATGGGAAACACGGGATTTGAAGCTTATATTGTATCGACAATGTTTACATGATCTTTGTCAACAGTTTCAATTAGTGGAGTTTAGGTATATCCCAAGAGTGCATAATGAGGTTGTTGATGCTTTGGCTACCTTGGCAGCAATGTTGCACCATCCCGATAAAATTCATGTTGACCCATTTCATATTCAAGTCCGTGATCAGCATGCTTACTACAACATGATAGAGGAGGAACTTGATGGCGAACCATTGTTCCATGATGTCAAGGAATACATCAGGGTGGGAATATATCCGGCACAAGCCAAAGGAGATTAAAAGAGAGTCAGTCGACGGTTGGCAAGTGGGTTTTTCCTCAGTGGATGAGTGTTGTATAAAAGAACACCCGATCTTGGATTGTTAAGATGTGTAGATGCGAAACAAGCTACGACAGTCATGACAGAAATACATTCTGGAGTGTGCGGACGCACATGAGCGGATATGTATTGGCGAAGAAGATCCTTTGAGCAGGGTATTATTGGCTCACTATGGAGCGAGATTGTATCAGCTTTGTGCGCAAATGTCATCAATGCCAGATACACAGAGATTTGATTCATTCTTCGCCATCGAAATTGCACACAATGTCGGCACAATGGCCCTTCGTTGCTTGGGGCATGGATGTCATTGGGCCCATTGATCCACCAACATCCAACTGACACAGGTTCATTCTGGTGGCCATTGATTACTTTACCAAATAGGTTGAGGCTAAAACTTTCAAGTCTGTAACCAAGAAGGCAGTAGTTGATTTTGTACACTTAAATATCATCTGTCGATTTGGAATCCCAAAGGTAATCATCACAGATAATAGTGCTAATCTTAACAGCAATTAGATGAAAGAAATATGTCAGCAGTTTAAGATTACGCACCGCAATTCCACCCCATATCGTCCCAAGGCGAATGGAGCAGTTGAAGCAGCCAACAAGAATATAAAGAAAATATTGAGGAAAATTGTAGAAAGTTCTAGGCAGTGGCATGAAAAGTTACCATTTGCGTTGTTGGGCTATCGCACTACTATTCGTACTTCAGTAGGTGCAACTCCTTATATGTTGGTATATGGCACTGAAGCAGTTATCCCTACGGAGGTTGAAATCCATCCCTTCGGATTGCCGTCGAGGCTGAGTTCGACGATGATGAGTGGGTAAAAATCCGTTTGGAGCAGTTGAGTTTAATTGATAAAAAAAGATTGGCAGTAGTATGTCACGGCCAATTGTATCAAAAGAGGATGGCAAGGGCATACAACAAGAAGGTGCGTCCAAGGAAGGTTGAAGTAGGGCAGCAAGTGTTGAAAAGGATTCTTCCACATCAAGCTGAAGCAAAAGGCAAGTTCGCCCCAAATTGGGAAGGACCGTTCATCGTAACCCGAGTATTGTCCAATGGCGCTTTGTGTTTAACAGATATTGAAGGAATATGCATAGATATGGCTATCAATTCTGATGCAGTCAAGAGATATTATGTATGATTTCTTTAGTATAATCATTGATTGTTTGTACTCTGCATTATCTCGAAGGTTGAAACGACGAAGTCATTTTGTTCTGCTATCTAAAGACTTTACCCTTTGTTCACCCTTTTGAGCCTTATTTATTTTTATTTCGTACCCCTCTTTTAGAACCAGTAGCCAAAAAGGAAGGAAAAGAGAAGAAAGAAAAGAGAAGAAAAAGTAAAGAAAAAGAAAAACAGAAATGAAAAATAATAATAAATGAAAAGAAAAACTGTAACAACAAGGAATTAGGGTGAACTACGTTTGACCTGATTCCTTTCAAGGATACGTAGGCAATTTCATGGCTCAGTCATAGGGAAATAAAACTCGAAAGATCCCCAAGCAAGAAAACTGGGGCAGAAGTTATGTCTGTAATAAGAAAGCTGGTTCCAAAAGTTGTAATTCTAACCTGTTGGATTTGGTTTGAACTTTTTGATACCCCTTTTGTCTTTCCAAACTTATCCAAGAATCCATATTAACATCCAAAGAAAGACCTCCCGATCAGCCTTCGAGAGGTTCCAGGTCAAGCAAGTATAGACAATGCATACCAGGGGCAATACTCCAGTTTTTAAGCAAGAAAATGAAAAATAAGAGAGTCTAATTAGTGAAAACCTGCAAGGGCACTGTAAGGCGAGGTAAGCGGAGAGAAGTCCAAAAAAAAAAGCAAAGAGTCTTATTAGTGAAAACCCGCAAGGGCGCTGTAAGGCGAGGTAAATAGAAAGAAGTCCAAAAAAAAAGGAGAGTCTTATTAGTGAAAACCTGCAAGGGCACTGTAAGGCAATGTAAGCTGAGAGAAGTCCAAAAAATGAGAGAGTCTTATTGGTGAAAACCTTCACAGGCACCATAAGGCGACAAGGAATTGAGAAAGGAACAAATAAGTTGAGGTTGATGGCGAAAGATCCGTCGAGGCATCAAGTTTAACGAAGATGGGGATTCAGCAGAAAGAGTTAGGTTGAAAAAAAAACTTTGAGGGAAAAATTGAGACAATTGGGAAATTGATTGATCGAATAGGCTGGGTTGATTAATCCGAAATGCACAACATGATCATTGAGGATAGTTATCCCGTTCAGATAAGTCTTTTTCCTCCTTAAAACAATCTTCTAAAGGAAGATTTTCTTCCTTATTTTTATCTTTCGAAATCATCGTATTTCATTTCTTTTTGTCAAGACTTTTTCAATAATAGTTTGTTTTTAACAAATAAGAAGGATTTTCAGAGTTTACCGCCATATTCCAAAATGGTGCAAAGCAAAGTGGGGCTAGGATATGCTGAAGAGAAAGTGATGGGACGTAAGAGGTGTCATTGATAAACCAAATGATAAAGTGGTGGAGATTCCGTATAAATATGGGATCGAATAAAAATCCTAAAAGGGGAAGGCAACAGTTGGAAAGTTTTAGACAAGAAGGTTAGAAGTGGGAAGCAACAGTTGGAAAGTTTACTGATAAGGAAGTAGTCAGGGTATTGGAAAGTCTCGACCAAGTTCAAGACAGTCGAACAAAGCAGAACACAGAAAGGAGCAGGAAAAACCATCCCCAGCAAAGTATCAAAACCAGCACCAAATTTTAAACTGACGAGATTTTTCTTTGATTGAAACAGGGGCAGAAAATTTTCTTTGTTTTGTCTATTTTGTTGAAGTCAGGAGCCCGCCTGAAGAACAGAGGCATACCTATTAAAGTTTGAAGTCAGGAGCCCGCCTGGAGAACAGAGGCGTACTTTTTAAGTTTCAGCAGTCAGGACCCCGCCTGAAGAACAAAGGGAGTATAATTCAAAATTTCAGTTTTTAAATTTTATTAATATTCGGTAAAGATGATACGCAACAGTTATCAAACTGGGGCAGAAAAGTTTCTTTGTTTTGTCAATTTTCTTGAAGTCAGGAGCCCGCCTAGAGAATAGAGGCATTACCTTTTTTATGTTTTGAAGTTGGGAGCCCGCCCGGAGAACGGAGGCATTACCTTTCAAGATGTTGAAGTCGGGAGTCCGCCCTGAGAATAGAGGCGTTATCTTTTTAAGTTGTTGAAGTCGGGAGCCCGCCCGGAGAACGGAGGCGTTACCTTTTTAAAATGTTGAAGTCGGGAGCCCGCCCGAAGAACAGAGGCGTTATCTTTTTAATATGTTGAAGTCGGGAGCCCGCCCGGAGAACAGAGGCATTATATTTTTAAGTTGTTGAAGTCGGGAGCCCTCCCGAAGAATGGAGGCATTACCTTTTAAAAGTGTTGATGTCAGGAGCCTACCCGAAGAATGGAGGCGTTACCTTTCAAAATGCATGCCTCATATTCAGCCATGTTGTTGGTACAATAGAAACGAAGCTGAGCCGTAACAGGGTAGTGATGCCCTGTTTCAGAAATAAGTACCGCTTCTATTCCAACTCCTTTCATATTTGCCACCCCATCAAAGAAAAGCTTCCATCCTGGTTCTTCTGTCAATTCCAGCTCATCAATATGTATCACTTCTTCATCAGGAAAATACATCCTCAACGGCTCGTATCCTTCATCGACCGGATTTTCGGCCAAATGATCGGCCAGCGCTTGGGCTTTCATTGCAGTCCTCGTCACATAGACGATGTCAAACTCTGTGAGTAATATTTGCCATTTCACCAGTCTCCCCGTAGGCATAGGCTTTTGAAAAATATACTTCAACAGATCCGAGCATGAAATAAGGTAAGTAGTATAAGACGACAGATAATGTTTCAATTTTTATGCTACCCAAGTCAAGGCGCAACACATCCTCTCAAGGTGAGTGTACTTAACCTCATAAGTTGTGAACTTCTTGCTGAGATAATAGATGACTTACTCTTTCCTGTCGGTGATGTCGTGCTGCCCCAGTACGCAGCTAAATGAATTTTCCAGGACCATTAAATGAAGAATCAACGGTCTGCCTGGTTTCGGCGGAACCAACACAGGTGGATTTGACAAATACCCCTTTATCTTATCGAATGCTTCTTGACATTCTTCAGTCCATTCGACCGCAACATCCTTCTTCAGTAGCTTAAAAATGGGTTCACAAGGTGTTGTGAGTTGAGCAATAAACATGTTGATATAGTTCAACCTTCCCAACAGACTCATTACTTCGGTCTTGTTCTTTGGGGGTGGCAATTCTTGGATGGCTTTAATCTTTGATGGGTCCAACTCAATGCCTCGTCGATTGACTATGAATCCCAACAGCTTTCCGGATGGAACACCAAATGCACATTTGGCAAGGTTGAGTTTGAGGTCGTACCTATGAAGCCTCTGAAAGTACTTCCTCAAATCTATGATGTGGTCGGCCTGTTGCTTTGACTTAATGATCACATCATCCACATATACCTCAATCTCTTTATGAATCATATCATGGAATACAGTGGTCATTGCTCGCATGTATGTTGCCCCAGCGTTCTTCAGACCAAAGGGCATTACTCTGTAGTAATAGGTTCCCCACGGCATGATGAATTCCGTCTTCTCTGCATCTTCTTTATCCATCAAAATCTGATGATACCCAGCATAGCAATCCATAAAAGATCTGATTTCACGTTTGGCACAATTATCAATCAAAATGTGGATGTTGGGTAATGAAAAGTTATCCTTTGGGCTTGCTTTGTTCAGATTGCGATAATCAACGCACACCCTAATTTTTCCGTCCTTCTTCGGCACTGGCACCATATTAGCCAACCAATCAGGATATCGAGTGACCCGAATAACCTTTGCATCCAGCTGTTTGGTTATCTCTTCCTTAATCTTCACACTCATATCAATTTTGAATTTCCTTAATTTTTGCTTGACGGGAGGGAATGTCGGGTCAGTGGCAATTTGTGAACCACTAAAGTAGTGCTTAAACCCGGCATATCGTCATATGACCATGCAAAAATGTCTTTGAATTCAATAAGTGTTTTGATTAATTCTCCCCTAATATTCGGCTCGATATGGATGCTTATTTTAGTTTCCCTGATGTTATCTGCATCCCCTAGATTGACGGCTTCTGTATCGTTTAAGTTAGGCCTGGGTTTTTCTTTGAATTAACTTAGTTCCCTACTAATCTCTTCGAAGGCTTCATCCTCATCGTAGTCCGACTCATAATCTATTTCTTGCACTATTATTTCGGAGTCAGATTGATTTTCTAGACTGGGTCGAGGATTCTTTATGCATTGTTGAGACCAAAACACTCACGCAAATGTACGCGATCGACAAGTAATATAGTAGTAAGTAA
>MU757754.1:0-12782 GCA_026770625.1 Nicotiana glauca | reverse complement strand
AGCAACCGAGCGGAAGTAGGTTTCTCTCTTTCTATTTACTTAATATGCAAACTCGCTCCGAGCCGAGTCAGTGTTGGGGTTGGGTTGGTTGATCGCCCAAAAAATGATTCTTATCCCATCCGTCAGGTTTGTATGTACCCACGCTCCTGTTTATTATTTTCTAGAACCTCAGGAACTATCCTTTCCGGCTGCCCCCTCCCCCCCCCCTGGCTTTGCCCTTGGGTTTGTCAACCAACCTGGCATGTTCAGACCGGGGCGCCTCGACGATGATGTAGTCGTAGTAGTCCTCGCAGCCAATTTCCGCTTTTGCGGAATCCAAACCGCATCAGTGGGACCGCTTCTGCGATTCCTCCCCAAGCCAACCTTTCCGCTTCAGCGTCCCCTTTTCCGCTTCTGCGGCTCCGCATCAGCGGATCAAGGGCCGCTTCTGCGGTCCTGGAAGTTGGATCAAGCCTCCTACATTAAATTTTCCAACAACGAAAAACTATTAAATCCATCTCATATAACACACGTAACGATAGAGTAAATAATAATATAACAAGAATTAGAGCACCATCAACCCATTCATTTATTGTAATTTTTGGAGAATTTTCAACTAAATTTGTTAGTTTCTCTCTGTAATAGATAAATGAAAGAATCTGGGGGAAAAAGAAAAAGGTAAATCAAAGAAAATGTAGAGTAGGAATTGGGAGAAAATAATTAGGTAGCACAAGAATGAAGGTAGCAACATAGTGCTGACAATATTACATAGCCAAGAGCATTATAAGTTTGTTTGTTTAACTACTCAAGGATTAATAAAAAATGAAACAAAATATATGTAAGTAAAATGACTAACAGAATAGAACAAAATCTATCTTGGGGTAGTAGAAGACTAACAAGGATGCCCTTTGGATGATTTCGTCATAAACAATGTTGTATGTAGAATGATCATCACGGTTGGCTAGTGTGGACGGTCGGATTAGCACTTTGACACAACTTGAACTATTTGCTCTCGATAAGGCAACATAAAGTTGACCGTGTGAAAAAACAGATTCTCGCAAATATATTCCGACGAAATCCAGAGTTTGACCTTGCGCTTCATTTATTGTTATGGCATAGCATAATCTTACTGGGAATTGTGTTCTCTTAAATTGAACTGGTATCCTTTCGTCCTATGACGATAACAATGGTATTCTTGGGATAAATACATGCTTATTTTTAAAATCGCCAGTCGCGATCTTAGCACTAATAACATGTGTCTTAATATCACAACATATCAATCGTATACCATTGCATAAACCTTCATATGGATTCAAATTATGCAGCAATATAATGGGGCAGTTCTCCTTTAAAGTTAATTTGTAAGGAGGTAAACCAGCAGGATTTAAACTGTGTAATAGGTCTTCAAATTGACTTTGATCATTAGGCTCAACGGTTTCGTCAATGCCAACAAATGTAGTTGCTTTTTCTGGAAATTTTGCTATAAGAATATCATTGATTTCATTCACAAAATCATTTTTTGTCGTTAGAACAACGCAAGAATCTGCCAAAAAAGGATTAGAGGAGCATGTGTGTACATTTAAGAATGTCACAGCGAATAAATGGTCCAGAGATTCTTCTTCAGTTGTAAAAGGAATAATCATAGAATCTGGAAGTTCAATTTTGTTATTAGTGTTGACTCTCTCTTGTCCATTTCCAATTCTTATAAGGTAATCACAGAAAAACAGGATCTGTTTTTGCCCTCATATTCTCGGACAATTGCAATTTTTCAAGTTCGTCCCAAATGGTAGAATATAGCAAACTTTCACTAATAAAATCTTCTTTTTTTCCATTTCGAACAACTGGAAGAGTTTGTCTAAAGTCACCTCCAAAAACAACAACTTTTCCCCCAAATGGAATATTTGTATCCATAAGTTCTTTTAAGAGCAAGTCAAAAACATCAAGCATTCCTTTTTTAGCCATAGATACTTCATCCCATATAATTAATTTTGCATCACGAATTAGACTTGTAGTTGAACTTTGTTTGCTGATGTTGCAACTGAAATTTTCATCAATGTTTATAGGTATTTTAAAACGTGAATGTGCAGTTCGTCCACCTGAAAGAATAGAAGTAGCAACGCCGGAAGTAGCAGTTGCTAGAGCATGTATCCTTTACTACGTATAGTTGCTAATAAAGCACGATATAAGAAAGTTTTTCCAGTTCCTCCACGGCCATCAATAAAAAAAGCTCCTGGTTTCTTGGAAAATACTCGGTCAATAATCACATTGTATGCTTTTAATTGTTTTGTATTCAGTTTTTTATGTAACAGTATATCCTCTTCACTAACCGTGATGGCTCTTTTAAAGAATACCTCCTTTGCTTCTTTTCCAATATAGATGCTCGAACTATTTCTGGGATAAGCTCATATTCGTTTACATTATGACCCATAGAGTGTAAAATATCATTAATCTGATTTTTAAAACCTGATATTGAATATCTTTCCTTTCAACATCAGGTTTTAGAAATCTTCTGACATTGACTCTTCAAATTGTTTTCATATTTCTTTTGGATTGGCTGGACTGCAATACACTAATAATGTAGCAAATAAATGCCTTAAACTATATGACATTTGGTAACTTGCTGCCTCTGACATGCAATCAATTAGACTGTTATCACAGTGTAATAGTCCCCTTTTTTCTGCGGATTCCCTAAAAGTATTATAATATTCCCCATTTATAGTTCGAAGATCTTTATATGATTTTGGTCCCCTCACATTCAGCAATAGTAGTCTCAGATAATATCGTTCTCCTTCAGTTGGGTGACATATTACGATACGACCAACGACACAATGTTGTTGTCGTCGTGTCCATGTTTTGTCTGTAGTTGGCCATATAAAATGTTCAGGAAATTCTTTGTATAATAAGTTAAGCTTTATGGTATCTTTGTTAGTTCTGTTCATTTGGAAAAATTCTGTCAGCATTGTTTTATTAATCATAGGATTATTAATGATTGTGTTTATATCTGTATTGCCTTTAAAAGAAACAAGTTGTTGCCCTTTAAGATGTAGTTGAAGATGATAAACGCTTGGATACATCTCACTAATAGAGAAACCAAATAAATGCCATGCAGCTTCAGGTGGTGATACACATCTAGCAGATTGATACTCTTTTATTTAATCTATTTCTTTGTTTGTACCAATATCATGTATATAAAATACAATTTTGTCATGTCCTTTATAAATATATTTGTAAAGATATTTAACAACCTTTATGTCAGAGCAAACCTCAACGTTCATATCACAGTTGAATTTACCAAGTAAAAAGGGATTGTAGGGAACAACCCAAGAGTTATCTAAATACTACTCCCGTACTTTTACAACTTCTCCTGTGTTTCATCTTTTATAGATGGGGTAAGAATCATTTCCTTTTGATGTATGTTCAGCAAATTTTTTTTTGGATAATTAAACTTTCAAAGACTATTTTTTTTCATATAGGAATTTGTTGGATTTAGATTACCGCATGGACCGTACATCATATGTTTAAGAACAAGCGAACGTAATTTCTTATCCAAATTGGCATCTGGTAGTTCAGCACTAATGATTCCATCATAAGCCTCCGAAGTCAATAACTTATATTCATTAGCTATATTATAAGGAAGTGAGCATGGGGTAAACCGTGTTTTTGGAATTCAACAATATACATATAAGCAGCAACTTTTCCAAAGATATTTCTTTTGCTTATATCAGTTTTCAGCTCTTCAACTTTAGCCCTGAATACTCGACTAATTAAATCAGGTCTATTTTGCGCCTCATCAGTTGTCCACAGATGTTCTTTTATTTCTGGCCAGGTTGGATTACAGGTCATAGTTATAAACAAATCTGGTTTACCAAAACGTTGTACTAATGCAATAGCATCAATATATCATTGTCGCATATATCTAGGTCCACCTATAAAGGAAGCTGAAAGGAATTTTTGCTTACCAATGTTAGAAAAATCTCGTTCGCCAAGTCTTAAAATATCTAGAAG
The DNA here is from genome assembly GCA_026770625.1 of Nicotiana glauca. Taxonomy (NCBI): domain Eukaryota; kingdom Viridiplantae; phylum Streptophyta; class Magnoliopsida; order Solanales; family Solanaceae; genus Nicotiana; species Nicotiana glauca. The sequence goes on along the minus strand of MU757754.1, from coordinate 8,798 downwards.
TCCTTGCAATATATCCATTCTAAATAGATCTTGACTGAACGAAGCAAAATCTAATCTTTGGATTTCAATTTTTATGTATTAGTCAACTGAATATTGATGAAATAGTCTACCAGTGTGTAGTAACTCGTCTTCATCATCATTTCTCATTTAAAGTTTATAACAATAATATTCACGAGCAGAAACTGTATCTCTTTTTTTCTTTCCTTTTTCTAAAGCTTGAGGTTCCATTTGAAGATATGAATCGAGAGAGCAAAGATTTCGTATGCTTGATAACTGTTCACATTCACGAGTATAACTTGCAGGAATACTTTTTGCTTTAGGAATTTTCTTAATACCACAATGCCACTCATTTTTTCCGTATGGAAACAACAAAGGATATTGTAAGGCATCATAGCATCCGTAATAATAGTTCACTATTTGTGTTATGTTGTTGTAGGTATAAATTTGAATATGTGGGGCATGAGTTATATTATTGTCATTGTCCTCAACCCATATTGCAGCAATTTCTGATGAAGTTGGCAAATTATATACTCGTTGATCTAAACCAAGATCACATTTAAGTCCAATACGGAAGTTCTGTAGCTCAGGAATATCTATCAAAGATCGTATAAAAAAGGAGTATGGGTTAACTTTCTACATGTCCATCATTTCACTCACTATAGATTCATTTACTTTATTAGAGCATGCCATTTTATTTGCTAACTCATTGTTGTTGTCATAAAAGTACAACTGTAGATTTTTTGGATTTTTCACTCCGGGATACAAATTAGGTGGTACATTCGTCCTTGAACTCTGAAAGTATAGATACCACGATTCCTTCGCACTAAGTCTATATCATAATTTACACCAAGTGATGTAAATGCAAACGAATTATTATATGTTCTGATATATGTTCGAAAGTGTTGGAATTTTTTATTATTCTCGAAGTATAGGTTATGAAGCTTAGCAGGCATTCGATGTGAAATTATCTTAACGGTACCAGTGCCACAACAAAATCCAGGAGATTCATATTGAAATCTTTTTATAGAGCAGAATTTACAGTTTTGAGTCTTTTTTAACGGTACATAGTCTGACCGTAGCTTAATATTTATAGCAGTTCTGTTATTTCGACTGCGACCTGCATGTTCTAGAGGTTGTAAGGAGTGAAACAATAAGCACAAAATGATATTATTAAAAGAAGACACAAATACAAACTTTTAGTTATCACTATCTCAACTGTGTCATTTTGTTCATTAGGTACAACCGATTTTGAACCTACCACATAAGTAATTTTTTAATTAACATTAATATATCTTGTATATTAGTGAAAACTTATGGCAAATTTCAGCAACTTACCTTTCTCATAAGTGTGACGACCCAAAGGGTTATCACCTATTTTCTCTTTTATCCCGTGCTTCCGAGGCTTTGAAAACCTCACTTTTAGTTGTCTCGATTTGTGTGCGCAGTCCGGGCGCATAGCCGGGAAACTTATATATGTGTTCTGTGTGATAAAAAAAATGAATTTTGATATTAATGGTAAACGGATCCGGACCCATGATTTGACGGTCCCGGAGGGTCCGTAGAAAAATATGGGACTTGGGCGTGTGCCCGGAATCGAATTTCGAGGTCCCAAGCCCGAGAAATAAATTTTTCTGTGAAATTTTTTTCTGAAATTAATTAAGGAAATTGGAAATGAAAATTTATTTAAAAGACTATGGTATCGGGCTCGTATTTTGGTTCCAACACCCGGTACAAGTCCTATATATGATTTAAGCACTATTTATAAAGTTTGGTTGAAAACGGACCTCATTTGACGTGTTTCGGACTATAAGTTCCAAATTTGAAAGTTTATAAAACTTAGAAGAAAATCATGTGTTTTGAGGTTTCATTCATTGATTTTGATGTTGTTATGGCGATTTGATCGCTCGGTTAAGTCCGTATGAGGTTGTTGAGGTAGTGCGTGTGTTTGGTTAGGAGCCCCGAGGGATCGGGAGTGATTCAGAGGTGGTTCGGGGTGTTTTTGGCCTTAGAGAAATTGCAGAAACTTCAATTCTGGTATTCTGGTATGCTGTTCTATGCGATCGCATAGGAGCTCCGCGATCGCATAGTGTAAGTCTCAGTTGCCCAAACTTTGTTCTATGTGATTGCATAGATTGATCCGCGATCGCATAGCTTGGCCCAGTCTCTTCAATGCGATCGCATTCCTCCTACGCAATCACATAGCATTAGGCCCCACCAGAAATTTCGATTCCCATTTTTTCTATGCGTTCGCATGACCACTTATGCGATCGCAATGGTCAACTTTCCCTTCCCCTATATGATTGCAAGCCTCCTTCTGCGATCGCATAGAGTAAATACACCCAGTGATTTTTTTTAAAAGAACAGAAACAGTACACCCGGGATTTCTTCATTTTTCTCACGAACTGCCTTCTCCTTCAAGCCTTAGGACCCCATTGAAGCCTCCCTTCTTCAAGGTCACTTGGGTAAGTAATTCCCCACTTGTTTCCTTCACTTTTCCTTCATTAATTAGCAAGTTTCTAAGCCTAAATCATGAAATCAAAGTAGAAATTAGGGGTTTTGGGTAGAACTAGGGTTTTGAGAATTTTGGATGATTCAACCTCAATTTGGGTCGAATCTTAAAACAAATTATATATTTGAACTCGTGGGGTTATAGGTGACTAGGTTTTGGTCCGAGCCTCGTGTTTGGACCATGTGGGCCCGGTGTCGAATTTTGGTATTTTTGAAAGAATGCTAGAAAACTCATTTCTAAGCCATGGGATTATGTTGTTGAGCCTTTATTGATATTATTGAATTAATTATGCCTAGATATCATTGTTTCGGAGTCGGATTGTAGAGGAAAGGCGGTAATTGAGGATTGATTGCTATTCTTTGGACCGAGGTAAATGTTTGATCTAACTTTGGCTTGAGGGAATAGTATTAGAGTGTTATTATTTGCTAATTGCTAAATGATCGAGTACGGTGTATAGGCATGGTGACGAGTATCTATACACCGATGTCTAGCATGACTGTGGGTCTTTGTTTGCACTTATTCTGATATTATTGGGACTTTTCCATGCTAATTGATGAATTCTACATAACGTGAATAGTATGAGGATTAATTATGAATTGTAAATTCTTTGAAGCGTTGGCTCGAACGATAAAAATAGTATTGAGTAAGAAATGAAAGAAATGGAAGGAGATATGATTAATTACTTGCCGGGATGGTTTGAGTATATTGATTATCTCCCTTGCCAGGATGTGAAAGTTGTTGTTGTTGCTCCCTTGTGGGGATTTAACTGTTTAATTGTGTTTTCCCTTGCCGGGACATTTCTTATTATTTGCTTATTCCCTCGCCGTTTGGTTGTGATTGCTGTTTGGGTGAGGAAGAGTGATAATGCACGAAGGGTTATTCCGTGCCATGTTTTGATTATTTGCACGAAGGGTCATTCCGTACCATGTTTTGATTATATTTGCACGAAGGGTCATTCCGTGCCATGCTTTGATTATTTATACACGAAGGGACATTCCATGCTCTGATTTGACTATAATTGCATGAAGTATCATTCTGTGCCATGAAATGAGAGTTATGTGAGGAAAAGCACGAAGGGTGATGCTGTGAATTTTATTTGATTACTTTGGGTAAGGATGAGAGTAAAAGCACGAAGGTTGATGCCGTGCAACTGTTGTTTTCCCTGTTTGTTAATTATTGTTGTGCCCTGTTCCTCACTTAGGTTGATGATTTTTATATCCGGATTGTACTCCCCCATAGCATGATTCCCTCCCCTTTTTACTGCTTGGTTTCGGCATTCTTTCCTGTTATTGCATATGTATATATATTGAACTGCACATGTTGATTTGGTAGTCCTGTCTAGCCTCGTCACTATTTCGCCGGGGTTAGGCCAGGCACTTACCAGCGCATGGGGTCAGTTGTGCTGATGCTGCACTTCTGTGCTTTTTGCACAGATCTCGGTACCGGAGCAACTTTTGGATCACAGCAGTAGCACTGAGCGGGAGCTGACTTCAGTCCAGGGACTTACGAGGTAGCCTAGCTGGCGTTCGCAGGCCGAAGTCCCTTTCTATATTTTCTGTTTGTTTTCATTGTACCGAGACAGACATTATGTATTTTCTATTCGGACTTGTTTGTAGCACTCGTTAGAGGTTCGTGAGATAGCGACTCCAGTCTTGGGTAAAGAAATATTAACTTCCGCATTTTTGGTTTTCAGTTATTTATGTTATAAAAGACTTTCGCTTTTATTTAAAGGTTCACTATTGTAATTACTGTTGTGTTGTTATCCGAAAGTATTTTAGTGCTTGGCTTGCCTAGCTCCGACAGTAGGCGCCATCACGATTCCCGATGGTAAAAAATTCAGATCGTGACAATAAGTGCAAAGAGGATTTCATTTGTCGAAAGCAGGAAATGATGGAAGCAATGTAACTTTATTCTCTGCATGGTAAGCCTAAGCGCAACAGATGTTTATAGTATTAAACTTAGATAAATATTCGTGTACACAAAGAAATTATATTTGCAGTAACAGCGAAACAATTAGTCATGCTATCATGCTGTATACATTGCGATATAGAATTAATATACTAAACTGTTTTGGAAGTATATGAGGAGTCCATTATATTAGGAGTATAATGTAAATGTCCTGATGATGTATCAGTAGAGATGGTAGAAGTCATTCTGTCAAAGCGACTATGTTGTAACACTTGACTTGTGAGCACTTCATGTAGTACTAGTGCACTCTTTTCATTGGCCATCTTAACTTTATATTGTTCGCGTCGTCTAATATTCCTATCAGGACATTTCTTTTCATAGGGACGATTGTTTGTTTGTCCGGAGTCCATCAATATTAAAATTTATTGCTCCCAAATATCTGTTGGTATAAAAGTTCTAAAATTGTTAAAACATTATAAAATTTATCGTCAGGAAACAAATAACACTGCAAGTCTGCAACCATACTAAAACATAGTTGTTACAGTTGCTATTCAAATCAATTGCACTTTATCAAAATAAAGATGCAAATCAGGAGCTGAACAGTCACTTTGTGCAAAGTACACTGTAACTATTTCCATATCAAGAGCAGACCGAAAAATCTAAGAACCACAAATTTTTAATCAAACAGTAGTAATTATATGAAACAACAGAAATACAAGCATGTTAACAAATAGAGCAAGAGAAGAAAACATGGCTAACACAAATAAGTAGAAATAAACACAATATAGTAGTGCTTTTATGTTGCATAAGTTAATATTCAGTCAGCAGAAAGAACAACGCAGAAAAGACAAATCAACAATACTACAAGACATTTGCTATACTCCCTATTCATATCAACCCGCTCAACGCTCAGAGCAATGAAGAAGGACCGAGCTATGGCAAATTGAAGAATAAAATAACATTGCTTTGTTCTTTCTCTGCTACATTAATTTTTTTTCAAGCAACATTTTTGATTAAGCATTCTTCACCCGACATCTTTATCCGAACAAATAAATTAACCAAAGAGAAAGAACAAAGCAACTAAAATTAAATATTTAATTTCCTTATATTATTCTACTTATTGACTACGGACTAAGTGTTATTATAGTTATGTAATATGATTGTTATTTTCTTGCATTATAGCTTGTTTCATTTAATGAAAGAGAAATTCAGCAGAACCATGAAATTGTTATAAGAATAAGATATCCCAAATCCACAATACCAAGGTTATCATAGAGAGATATAATTGTCTTAAGTTTCTCAATTTATTACTATAAATTTTTAATTTGTTTTCTAACTCATTATCACTAATCTGTTTTCCTACATATTCCATTCTCTTTGATAGACTAATAATAAATATTCTCAGAACAATTCAACTGTGTTTTCCTCCAAAAAATGACCTCACTTTAGTAAAAGTCTTTTAAGTCTTTCATCTTGGCTAATATAGTCTATTCCCTACTTCTGTGATGACCCAGCCCGTCATCATGTGAGTTACCATCCCGTTTTCCCCTTATTGTGTTGCTTCATATTTCAATACTGGGATTAGAGTTGATCGGATAGAGTTGGGTTGGTTTTTGGATGAAAATGAGGCAATTAGCCTCTTAGAAGGAAGGTTGTTGTAGAAAAGTTAACCGGAAGTTGACTATATGGTTGGAAGGCTCGGATGAGAATTCCAGTGGTTTGGTTAGCTTCGAGGGATGATTTGTGACTTAGGAGTGTGATCGGAATCAAATTTGGAGGTCCAGTGTAGAAATAGGCTTGAATTGGCGAAGTTGGAAATTTGGCGAATTTCGGTTGCTAGGTGAGATTTTGATCCGAGGGTCAGAATGGAATTCCGAGAGTTGCAGTAGCTTCGTTAGGTGATTTTGGATATGTCTGCAAATTTTCAGGTCAATCAGACGTTGTTTGGTTGGGTTTTTGATCGAATGTGAGCTTTAGAAGTTTTAGTTAATCTTAGGCTTGAATCCGTCGTGATTTGGTGATTTTTGTATTAACGATAGTGTTTTGATGATTGGAACAAGTTTGAATAACATTATAAGATGTATTGGTATTTTTGGTTGAGGTTCCGGGGCCTCGGGGTGAATTCGGGTGGTTGAACGAGAGAATTTGAAGTTTGAAAGTTTGCTGGTTTTGGTTCCAGCAGGTATTTCCGCATTTGCGGAAGGGAAACCGCAGATGCAGCTTTGCGGAAGCGGAAAAATCTCCGCAGGTGCGAAATGGTAAGAGTCCAGCAAGTTCCGCAGAAGCGGAATTTTATTCGCTTAAGCGAGTCCGCAAAAGCGGGTAAGCGATTGCAGAAGCGAAAGGAGGATGGCTTGGGAGGTTCCGCAGAAGCGGAACATTTTTCGCAAATGCGAGTCCGCAGAAGCGGACTATTAACCGCAGAAGCGGTCTTGGGCGACTTGAAGGAAACCGCATAAGCGGAAAATTACCGCAGAAGCGGAAGTCGCATAAGCGACAATTGTACCGCAGAAGCGAAAAATGCTGAGTGTTTAATGAAACAGTGGGGTTCGAATTTCAGAAGTTAGAAAAATATTTTGGGACTTCGGGAGAGGCGATTTTGGGCGATATTTGAGAGATTTCGAAGGGATTCCATCAGGTATGAACTTGTAGCCTCAAATAATGTTGTTATGGTATAAAAACAAGGATTAAACACTGAAAATTCAAGGAATTTAAGGGTAAAAATGGTGGTTAGGGCTTGAAGCCTAAGAGAGCCTAAGTTGACGATTTGAGGGGCTAAATGGACTCCGATTCTTGTGTAATTGATATGTACGGACTCGTGATGAGGCGAGGATTCCGAAAATATGAATTTCGTAATTTTTTGAGAAGTGGGCCCGGGGCTCGGGTTTTGCCAACTTCGTGGTTTTATTGTTTTTTTTCGAGTCTTTTCGATTGGGTTATGGTTTATTGGCCTATTGTAACGTATCCCTTATGGTTTTGATCAGATTCTATACGCGAGGAGGTAGATTTAAGAGGGAAAGGCTTGGTGAGCTAGATTATCAGCCGGCTAGAGGTGAGTAATACTTGTAAATGATGTTCTGAGGGTTTAAAACCCCGAATTTGCACATCTTAGTGCTATATTAAGGTGACTTGCACGCTGGACCTGAGCGTGGGGTGGAGCACCATTGGGGATCGTGACATGGTCCATCCCAGTTGTTGGTTTTACCGCGTATTTGCAAATGATTTGTTGTTATCATTATGACTTGGGCTCATTGCCATGCTTGGGGCTTATAGCCGATTGTTTGAACTCTTTATGAACTATTATCACTGTTTCCCTCACCATTTGAAATATTATTTGAACTCAGTCCTTGTGATTTATACTGTTTTATTAACTTAGCTATATTTTACTCAAACTTGGAGTTTTAACTGATATTTGAACTATCATTTGAGCTGAGTATTATTGTTTTACTGAGGCCCGAGGGGCTTTTTGACTATTTTTGGACTGATTGAGGTCGAGGGCCATATGTGAGGGCATGAAAAGTGATGTGAGGAGGCTTTCAGGCCTCGAGTGTTATGTGAGGAGGCTTTCAGGCCTCGAATGTTATGTGAGGAGGCTCTTAGGCCTCGGGTGTATTGTGAACAGGCTTTAAGGCCTCGTGTTGATACTATTCAGGCCTTATTGATAGCGCTTGGGCTGTAGGAGCCCCTCCAGAGTCTGCACACCCACAGTGAGCGCGGGGTACCCCTTTGAAATGAACAGTGGTAACAATGACACTGTCATATGTGTTTCGGTCAGGTAACAATGACTGACCAGTCAGGTAACAATGACTGAGTAGTGGTAACAATGTCACTGAAACACACTTTGGTCAGGTAACAATGGCTGACCTTACTTGTGTAATCTTGTTCATTTGATTCCTTTCAAGAGAATGTTTTGCTAAGTTTTCAGGAATTCTACTGTTATTGGTTTACTGCTTAGGAAAGCATTATTTGTGCCCTTTTTGGGATTTTATACTTTCAGTGTTATTTACTTTTATTTCCACTGAGTTGGAAGTACTCACTTTACTCCCTGCACCATGTGTGCAGATCTAGGTCCTTCTTCACAGGCTGAGTAAACATTCAGTGATCAGCAGGCTTGCTTATCCGGGAGAGTTGAGGTAGCTGCATGGCGTTCGCAGCCGTTGACTTTTCCTCTTATCCTTGTCTTTATTATTCCGCACTATCAGACATTTAGATAGTTTATGTAGTAGGATATTATTCTATTCTATAGAGGCTCATATTCGTGACACCGGGTCCCAGTTGGGCTGTTTCGGTATTTTTCCAGATTTTTCGTATTTTTACCATTATTTCGGACTTTGACTTAAATAGCTTTATCTTTACTTGTTTAAATAATTGGGGTAATTGT
>MU757753.1:16638-37100 GCA_026770625.1 Nicotiana glauca | reverse complement strand
ATATATATATATATATATATATATATATATATATATATATATATATATATATATATATATATATATATATATATATATATATATATATACACACACACACACTCGCATTATATTTACTAAGTCATGCATAAGCATCATTTGCATTACCATCGTTTAGCAACGCTACCTCATGATACACGACGCCAAGAGCTGGAGGATACGAACTAACCATACGAACTAACCTCCCCTCTACAAAACTCACAATTTTTCTTTGGATGCAGGAATTCAGGCCACGAATTAAAGAATATTTGCTCTTTCGAATCAAAACCCTCCAGTGGGTCACCATCCGCACTCAACACTCCCCAGCAGTCCTAATATCGCAAACCGTCTACCAGCTAAGAAAACTCACCACCATTCGTTCTTTTACATTCCTGCACTGCATAAGGCTACTATCTACCTTTCGGGACTAAGCTCTGTCCCCATCTGCATTTTGCATAAGGCTATTCTCTGCCTTCCGAGGTTAAGCTCTACCTCCATATTGCATAAGGCTACTATCTGCCTTTCGAGACTAAGCTCTGTCTCCATCTGCATTTTGCATAAGGCTATTCTTTGCCTTTCGAGGTTAAGCTCTACTTCCCCATTGCATAAGGCTACCTATCTGCCTTTCGAGACTAAGCTCTGTCTCCATCTGTATTTTGCATAAGGCTACTCTTTGCCTTCCGAGGTTAAGCTCTACCTCCCCATTGCATAAGGCTACTATCTGCCTTTCAGGACTAAGCTCTGTCCCCATCTGCATTTTGCATAAGGCTATTCTCTGCTTTCCGAGGTTAAGCTCTACCTTTATATTGCATAAGGCTACTATCTGCCTTTCGAGACTAAGCTCTGTCTCCATCTGCATTTTTGCATAAGGCTATTCTCTGCCTTCCGAGGTTAAGCTCTACCTCCATATTGGCATTGTTGATGGAGGTATTGATTCGACCGTTGTTGAGCTTATAAATGATCTGGGGAGATCTATGAGTTATCTTTCTGTGATGCGAGATATTATGATTTGTTGGTTATAGGCACATATAGCGCGGTTCAATTGGGGTCTCGTAGTGGAATTCAAGCGGGAAGAGTAATTGGGCATTGCTCAGTAGATGGCGTATCGGGTTACGTGGTGTATGTTATTTGTTTCAGCGTGGGTGTAATGATTTGCTTTGTTTCCAGACATCAAATTGTGCGTGACTATCGATTTTGAGCGTAGTGACTTGAGGTGTTTCATGTGGAGCAGTGTTTGGATAGGATCGCGCATTGTAGCGAGGTTACGTAGAGATATGAACTTTCGGGGTTGATTCATGTGTTCTATTTCTATCATGTGAGACAGGGTCTCAGCCTTGTGTTGTGATAGTACTAATGAGCTTGATGTACAGCTCTTTAATTTGGGTCATTTTCATGATTTGAGTATGTTCAGACCTTTACTTATTGGTGCGCATATTATGCAAGTTGTGGCTTAGGCATGTATTTAGGTGTCAAATCACCAAAGTGGTGTTATGGATTCGAGGTTATCATTGGGGTCACTAATGAATACAAACGAATTTGATTTCAGCTTGTTGGAAGGATAATATCGAGGTTCGGCTCGGAAATTTGCTATGGTATTAGCCAAAAGGGAAGTGGCTTCATGAATGGCTGAGCGGAGGAATAGTGATGGATTACTATGTGTTTTAGTTATCAGTTGCAACATATGTAAAGGTGTTGGAATGAAACTTTAGTTGATAAGAGGTCTCATATCGGTATTCGGTTGTTATGTGCAGCTGTTGTGAATAAAAGTTATCGTTTCGAGTGTTTGAGTTATGTGAAATATAATATAATTGCACCTGAGGTTGCAGGTATGGGTTATTATAGCCGGTTCGGGCTTATTCTGAATATAGATATGTGGTTCTGATCTAGTGCAAGATTTTGGAAAGGAAAATGTGGTTTTGTGACTTATGGGCTAGACTGGATTGTGTAATTTTAGTTAAATTGTGTTATCAGGCCTATATGAGATAGGGCGACATGGGATCACCCCCGGGTATATGCATGGTAAGGTTATTCAGCGATTGGTTGGCTTTTAGAACAACTCTAGGTACGTTCGAGGACGAATGTTTTTTTAAGTTGGGGAGGATGTGACAACTCGACCGGTCATCTCATGAGTTACTGCTCCGTTTTTCCCCAATTCTGCTTCTTTATACTTTATTATCCGTGTCTTATGTGTTCGAGTTGGTTTGGAGTGGTTTTGGTAGGAAATGAGACACTTAGTCTCTTAAAGGAAAGCTTATTTTGAAAAAAGTCAACCGAATGTTGACTTATATGTTAGAGGGCTCGGAAGCGAATTTCGACGGTTCGGTTAGCTTCGGGGGATGATTTGTGACTTAGGAGTGTGATCGGAAGTGGTTTTGGAGGTCCGGTGTAGAATTAGGCATGATTTGGCGAAGTTAGTATTTTGGCGAATTCCGGTTAATAAGTGAGATTTTGATCTGAGGGCTGGAATGGAATTCCGGGAGTTGTTTTAGCTTCATTAGGTGATTTGGGATGTGTGTGTAAAATTTCAGGTTATTCGAACGTCGTTTGGTCGGGTTTTTGATCGAAAGTGTATTTCGGAAGTTTTTGGGAAACTTAGGCTTGAATTCGATGAGTTTTGAGCAAATTGATGTTGTTTGAGGTGTTTTGATGATTGGAACAAGTTTCAATGATGTTATGGATTTTGGTGGTATGTTTGGTTATGGTCCCGAGGGCCTCAGGTGAGTTTCGGGTGGTTAAACGGACCAAATTTTGCCTATCAAAAGTTGCAGGTTTTAATTTCAGTTATGTTGCAGGTTGTTCTTCATAGCGATCGTGTGAAGAGGTCCGCGATCGCGTAGAGAATGTATGGGAGGAATCCAGGTTTGTTCTTCGCGATCGCATTGTTGAAGCTGCGATCGCGTGAGTTGGCGAGTAAGAATCGCGAACGCGATGTGAGTTATGCGTTCACACTGGTATTAGCTGGTGTGTATTGCGATCGCATGGGTATATCCGTGATCGCGTAGGGAAAAAATTCGGTCAGCGTAGTTTGTTCATTGCGTTCGCGATGGAATTCCCGCGATCGCGATTAAGTAATTTAAAAACTGGGCAGAATGTTTAAAAGACCCCCTTTCGCGATTTTTAGCCATATTTCACCATTTTTGACTCGATTTTGGGGCTTCTTGAGGGAGGCTGAAGAGGGATTCGAAGAGAATCGTTTGGAGGTAAGATTTTTGAACTCAATACTTGATTATATTGTGAAATCCACCTAGAAATTTATGGAAATTAAGCCTAAAATTGAAGAACTAGGGTTTGAGATTTTGAAATTTGATTTGGGGATTTGAAGGACCATTTGAGGTCGAAATTGAGAACTTTTGGTATGTATGAACTCGAGAGGAGATAAGGAATCTATTAATGTGAAAATTTCTGAGTTTTGAGAAGTCGGCTGGGGGCTCAGGTTTTGGTAATTTCGGGATTTGTGCTCGTTATTGATTGTTTTCGCCTAAGCTTTGTTCCCTTAGCATATTGTGATGTATTCGCTCTGATTTTGGATAGATTGGATGTGCGTAGAGGTCGATTTGAGGGGCAAAGACATTGTGAGCTAGAGATTTCGCCGGTTCGAGGTGAGTAATAATTGTAAATGATATCCTGAGGGTTTGAAACCCCGGATTTGCACATCGTAGTGCTATATTGAGGTGACTTGCACGTCGAATAGCGAGCTTGGGGTAGAGCACCGTTGAGGATTGTGACTTGGTCTGTTCCGATTGATGAATTTACCGCGTATTTGACTGAAATTTACTTGTTATTCTCATAAATTGGGCTGATTGCCATATTTGGGATTTGTGCCAGCTATTTGAACCCTTCGGCGATTGTTGTTGATAATTCCTCACTGTTTTAATTATATATTTGAACTCAGTTATGTATTTTCCACTGTTTTAAAACTCAGCCAAGTTTATTATGCCTTAAACACTCGAAATGATATTTCCAAAAAATATTTTGGGCAGAGCATCATGCTTTATTGTTGCCCGAGTAGCTTATGTGATTTTTGTTGACTGAGTAAAGCCGAGGGCCTGTATTGTGAGTATACTTTGGATCGGGCTGCACGCCGTAATAATATATATGGATCGGGCTGCGCACCGCAATGGTGTCATATTGATACCGATATGAGGCAGATGGCCTAGATTTGATGCCACGAGATAGCTTGATATTGCGCTTGGGACGTAAGGGGCCCCTCCTGGAGTCTATACACCCCAAGTGAGCGCCGTCGACGATAAATGGATCGGGCTGCATGCCACAGCGATATATGGATCGGGCTGCACGCCGCAACGGTGCTAGTACTGTTCTGTGTGTTTAATTTATTTCATTTGTCTGCCATTACTTGTTGTTTGTGCTACTTCATGTGATATCTATCGGATTTCCTGACATTATATGTTAATTGAGTGTGGTGCCCAAGGGGCAGACTTCTGTGCTTATCTGCACTATTTGTTTTGCATTAATTGCATAACTGTTGAAAAAGTCATTTTCAAAAGAGGTTTTAAACTGAGCTAAGATATTTCTCAAAGGGTTTTTCACTGCTTCCATATAGCATGATGGTTTGCTTTACGCGATTTCTTACTGCTCAGTTGTTATTTACCTTTTTTGCTCACTGAGTTGAAGTACTCACTTTACTCCCTGCACCTCGTGTGTAGATACAGGTATTTATTCATCCGGTAGCGGGTTTTTGGCTGATCAGAGGCAGAGTTATATGAGTTAACGAGGTGACTGCCAGCGTTCGCAGCACCGTTTTTATCTCTTTTGTTCATTATTCTGGCTTTGAATATTTTAGGCCTTGTAGTTGTATTTATACTCAGATAGATGCTCGTGACATGTGACACCCCGGTTTGGGCTGTGTTTGGGTTTTATTCCGCACTTATTAAAGAGATCTTTTGATAGACTGTGGTTATTTAATTATGTTAAAGCTGCTTATTAATGTTAACTATTCTGAAAAGGGGAAATGTTAGTTGGTTGGCTGACCTTGTCTTCATGAGAGGCGCCATCACGACCGGATTGGGGTTTGGGTCGTGACACCAACTGACTAATGTGTATCAGGATTGAATCTCTGGTCAACCTCCGCCTCTGGGCCCTTTGAGGGAACTTCCACCATACCACAGGTTACTCAAACACCTCTCATTGCAACGAGTGATCAAATTTTACCCCCAGGTTATGTGCCAAACTACAGCTTCCATGCTGGCCCTGGTACCCCTAATGTATAGCCTCCTGTCGCACCGGTTAGGAACATACCTCTCGTGGTGTCTGGTGCACCTGTTTATACAATTCTGCCACCACCTCCTGTAACGAGGCCAAATAATGAGCCACCATATCATGCTTATGGACAATACTACTCGTCTACTCTCCAAACATGGCTTTCAGTGTCTTGGCTCCATGCAATCAGACTTCTCAGTATGAGTCACCTGTAGAAAATGAAAAGCCTGCCAAGACGGTTGAGCCAGATGAGATAGCCAAAAAAATGAAAAGTCTTGAGCAAAACATAAAGAACATACAAAGACTAGGTGTTCACAAAAGTGTTTCATTCAGTGATCTATGCATGTTCGCTCACATCCATTTGCCACTAGGGTTTAAGATCCCAAAATTTGAGAAATATGATGGACACGGTGACCCTATCGCCCACTTGAAAAAGTACTACAACCAGCTGAGGCCGCAGGAAGAAATGAAGAGTTGCCGATGGCTCATTTTGGGGAGAGTATGGTAGGGGTTGCTTCTAAATGGTTCATTGACTAAGATATCTCTCACTGGCATGTTTGGGACGACATGGCCTAGCCTTCGTCAAACAATTTCAGTACAACATTGATATTGCGCCAGATCGTAATTCCCCGTCCAAGATGAAGAAAAAGCCGACCAAAAGCTTTAGGGAGTATGCCGTTAGGTGGAGAGAGCAAGAATCTAGAGTTAACTCACCCATGGATGATCATGAGTTAATCTATGTCTTCCTTTAGGCTCAGGATCCTGATTATTTTCAAAATATAATGTCTGCAATGGGCAGACCGTTTGCTTATGCAATCAAGATAGGAGATATGGTCGAGAATGGCCTCAATAATGGTCGAATTATAAGTCAAGCGACTCTCAAAGCAACCATCCAAAAAATATAGAATAGGGTGGACAACCTTGTTAACCAAACAAAGAAAGATGAAGAGGCCATGATGGCATCACGGCCAAAAAGAGGCCAAATGGGAGCATCTCAGCCTCCGAATCCATGATCCTCAGGTTCTCCACAGTATGCAACATTCAATGCTCAGTCTTATGCCAAACCATCTAATCGCCAACAGATGTGGGGCCCAGCTTTAACATACCTTCATCTGCGATAACAAAACTCTCAATCACCCTACAACCCTCGTCCAAAAGAAGAGTATGAAAGGGAACATAAGCAGAGGGATAATTTCACGCCAATAGCAGAATCCTACACTAGTTTGTTTGAAAGGTTGAAACGTTGTGGCATGGTTGAGCCGCTTCAAGGGTATGTTCTTGATCCATATGCAAAAGATTTTAACCCTGCTATGCAGTGCATGTACCATTCTAATGTCCATAGGCATAACACTGAGGATTGTCGAGCTTTGAAAAAGGAAATAGAAATAATGATTCAAGAAGGGATGATCGTGTTCTAAGATAATGGCACCCTAAACGTCATGACAAATCATGCAACGTTTGGATAATTTACAATGTTAAAGAATATGGGGACAGTTTGACGAAAAGGTCAAGGACCCATCCACTGATGCAAGGCGATCAAAACTTATTGAAGGTCTTGCTTGATGCTGTTGTGCAAATGGTAGCTAAGATATCGATCTTGGTAATTGGAAAGTCACTCCTCTCCTTACTGGAAATAAGTCTTGGTAACTTATTTTTTCATCATTTCTATCATCTAGATTACTTCGAGGTTGTGATCCAGATGTTGTTTGTTTGTCCTGTCATCAAACCTCTCTATCCTTGAACCAATGAAATGAAATTTTTTGCTTTGTATCATTTTAATCCATTGTGTTTAATTGTTCTTGCATATATAGTTCTTTCACGCCAATTTTAGAGACATGACATACATGCGGAGTCTTCGGCTAGATTTTAGAAAGCCTTTCCAATCTTGAATTGAATCGAGAAAAGACACTTGGAGGATAAATAAGAGGTTGAAGAACTTTGATGATAAGCCTGTCACATAGAACCAAAATAGTCATATCCATAGAGGTTAAAGATGTTTATGTCAAACCTATCATGAATACCAGCTTAAGGATAATTGAAAGTTTTGTTGGGCTAATCGATGAAAGGCTTTTTGCCATGGCATGCATAATCTGATCATATCAGGGAAGATGACCCGAATCCCCAAAGAAGGTGCATTCTAGAGAATTTAAAATGATTAGCTGGTACTGAAGTGCACCCTTCTACATCCGGACAAAGACCAAGAAAAGGTGGCTCCAAATTGTCAAAAGTCATTTGTTACAGAACTATACAACTAACAAAACCAAGAAGAGAGTCATGTCCATCAATGTCGAATTTGAGACGAGATAGTTTGGCATTCTTGAGGCTGGGAGGCCCTTTTTTCTGCTACCAAAATACTTTATACCCTTCGTTACCCCTTTTGAGCCTGTTTTATTTTTTCTTTGACCCCCCTCTTTTGGAATCAAGTATAGAGCCAAAAAAAAGAAGAAAAAGAAGAGAAACGAAAGAAAGAAAAATGAAAAGAAAAACAACAAAGGAATCTTTCATGTTAGTTTGAACTACGTTTGACTTGATTCGTTTAAAGGATACGCAGGCAGCTCTACACTAGGGTTCAGCCTAACCAAATCAAAAAACAAAAATTCAACAGTATCTGAAACTGGGGAAGAATTTGTTTTTTTGTTTTTTGTTTTTATGAATAGTCAATTCCAAGAGTTGTAAATATATCATCTTGAGTCTATTTTTAGCCTTAACGTGACACTTTCTTTCTAACCCTATCCAAAAGTCTTCCGAATAAAGACCTACCAATTAGTCTTTAAGAATGCCAAGGGAAACACGCAATAAGCAACAATTTTTACATGACATAGAACGATGTCAAGTTGCTCGCACAAAAGGGAAAAAAACAATGATAATGAATAAAAATGAGAGAGTCTTATTGATGAACACCCTCATGAGCACTGTAAGGCGATGGTAAGTAGAGATAAATAAATGAGAGAGGCCAGTCGGTGAAAACCTTTCGGGGCACTACTGGTCAAAGGTGAGTTGTGATTTGATGCAAATGATTGGCATAAAGAGGCCAACTTCAAAGACGAGAAGGAACAACAATAAGAAATGGTAGATTGGTTGGATAGATTCGGATGCTCAATCCAAAATGCATGTCATGATCATTAAAGTTGGCTACCTTCAAAGGAGCCCCTGTTTTCTTTCTCCCCCCTCCCCTGAAGTGGCGTTTTCAGTTAAATACTATTCCTTCTCATTTTTACATTGAGTTATTATGTCCATTTGTATAATTATTTTGAGTCAGTCTTACTTAAAACAAAGAAGAAATGATTTCAAAATTTGTTACCAGCTTTTTAACTGTCTATCCTAGCACATCAAGAGGATATACCTAGCAAGCAACATGCACAATAAGTTTGTTGAAGTTAAACAAGATTTGAGGGTTCATGGAGACGGAAGTTCCAAAACTTTGTTGGTCTATCTGCTTAAAAGCCAACAAAGAAAGGGCGACAAAATTGGTCATCGTTTCCTGAAAATGCAAAATAAAGGACGTGGGGGCATACATAGCATTGACAAAGGCACAAATCCAACTGTGATTTCCTCCGATAATCCGAACAAAGTGTTTCAAAGAAATAGAAAAGGTCGCTAAGCAAGACTTCCTTCATGGGAAAAGCTGATGGCACCACAGACACAAACTGATATCAAATGCGAAATAATCAAGTTTGATTTCTAAAGGAAAAAACCACCAAAGAGAAGACCTGCTTTATAGACAAGGTTCAATAACACCTTAGACATCCGGTTACAAAACAATAGTAGGCGACATTAGAAAGCCAAAGTTTCCAGAACACGGTAAAGAGCCTCTTAGCCGTTTGGTACCATTACTGGAAAATCAGTTCTCTAACAACGAGGTGGCCGCAGATTCAAACTTCTCAAGGCATTCAAGTCCACAAACCGACCACCATTGTTAAACTCACAAATATTTCTTTGATTGAGGCAGGAAACAAAGTAGTGTAGAATTGAAGTTCTCAAAGGACGAATATCACCAAAGGTAAATTTTTCAAAGTCTCTACTTGTTCTTTCTAGATATGCCTATAATCATATCATCATCCACTGCATTTTCCAGCATAAGTTACATCAGTCCTTAGTTGAGGTCCCATTTTGACATAGGTCACACCACTCCCTAGTCACATGTTTAGTATAGGGTACACTAATCCCTAGCTGTATTTTCTAATATAAGGTACAACAATCTTTAGTGAGGTCTTATTTCCATACAAGGTATCATATCCCCTGGTTACTTTATCTCTAAGTGATACAAGGCACCATCCCTTGGTTACATTCTCTTAGCGATACATGGTGCCAATCCCTGGTCATATTCAATCTCAGTAATACAGGGTGCCAACCCCCGGTTACATTCCTTCTCACTGATACAGGGCGCCAATCCCTGGTTACATTCCTTCTTAGTGATACAGGGTGCCAACCCCTGGTTATATCCCTTCTTAGTAATACAGGGCGTCAACCTCTGGTTACATTCTTTCTCAGTGATACAGGGCACTAACCTCTGGTGACATTCCCTCTAAATCTTTCAACCTCACTCGTAGGAGACGCACTTCCTAGTTTGGGCGCTAACCTTTGATTATATTCCCTCTTAGTGATACAGGGAGCCAACCCCTGGTTACATTATTTATCAGTGATGCAGGGCGCCAACCCCTGGTTACCTTCTTTGTCAATGATATAGGGCACCAACCCCTGGTTATATTCCCTCCAAGTCTTTCAACCTCACTCGCATGAGACACACTTCCTGGTCTAAACTTTCAACCTCATTTGTAGGAGACGCATTTTCTAGTTTTGAGCCATTTCAGTAGGAGATACACTTCCTAATCTAAACCACCAATCCTCGGAGACAAACTTCCTAGTCCAAGCCATTCGACCATTAATCCTAGGAGATGCACTTCCTAGTCCAATCCCTTCAACCTCACTCGTAGGAGACACACTTTCTAGTTTGAGTCATTCCATTAGGAGACACACTTCTTAATCTGAACCTCGAATCCTAGGATACTCACTTTCTAGTCGAAGTCCATCAACCTCACATTGTAGGAGACACGCTTCCTAATCTGAATTATCAATCCCAGGAGACGCACTTCCTAGTCCAAGTCCATTAACCTCGCGTTGTAGGAGATGCACTTTTTAATCTGAAACTTTATTCCTAGGAGAAGCACTTCCTAGTACGAGTCCTTCAACCTCATTTGTAGGAGCACACTTCCTAATTCAACCATGTTCATTTTAATAGGAGACGCACTTCCTAATATGAATCATTAATCCTTGGAGACATAATTCCTCGTTTCGAGTCCTTTAATCTTTCAGTCATTCCAATTCTACCCATAGGAGATGCACCTCTTTAGTCTAAGCTTTATCAGTTCTACTCCTAAGAGAAGCACGTATGATTCAGAGTCTTCAATATCATTTTTGCATCTCTCAAATAAAATAAGCCGACCTGCAGCTTTACCCAATAACTCACAAAATTTTCTTAGTGCCAAACTAGGGAAGAAAATTTTGTTAATTTTGTTTGTCTTTGATGGCTTTACAGGCCCCGCCGTAGACTACAGGTTGTGACGATCAAAGCTTGAAGTTTCAGTTATCATCATAAGGAAGAAGTCTTTCGATCACAAGATAGTTGGAGTTAAATTTGACAATATGTCAGTAACCCAGCTTCTCAAGATTCATCTTCTCAGTTTCAGATTAGTAAAGCAAGCAACTGAGATTGAGTCATAATCTTTTCTTCAAAGAGCAACAAGATCTAATCTAAGGTTAACACAAGCAAGCAGGTCAAGAATCAAGATTTGACTCTAGAAGACGCATAGATAGGAATTTTGTAACTTTTTAGTTTGCAGACATACGTAGCTCTCTTCTCTTTTTATTTTGATGTAAGCAGCAAGAAACAATAATAGTAGTAAGTAACATTAACAGCAACAACAGCAACAGTCTTAACTCCAGTGTCCAGTAGTCCCAGTTGCCAAATTTTCTCAGAACTATACAGACCTGATTCCTTTATAGCCAAGGATATGTAGGAAACCTCTAAAGAAAGGTTCGGTAACCTTCTTAAAAAATATGCTTTCATTGGAGTGATATGTGAGCAAAAATTAGCTATAGTATTCACTTTTCTTTACACGAAAACTCTTCACGTTCTCGAGCAAAGAGGGCAGCTGTGAATACCTAATTTTTGCACTATTTTAACACCACCTAAAGTCATTAAGTATTTTGTTATTTTAATTATTTTTCTCAAATTTTGTGCCTTTAATTGCATATTTCCTATTATGAAAATACCAAAAAATAATATTTCTTCCTTAATTTGTGCATTTTAGGAATTGACTAACTTTTCAATTGGTGAATCAGTCTAGTTAATTGATTATTTGAATAAGTTATTTAATTAATTAATTTATAAATTTAGTTTAATAAGTAGATTTAAGGATGAAATTTGGCCAAATTTGAAAGAAAAAGTGGCCAAGAGTGCAAGATAAAGAGCAGCCATTGAAAGGGTCCAAAACTACGTAGTTTTGCCTCAAAACTAGGTCGTTTCATTAAGTGAATCAAGATTAAACCTCATCCATTCATCTCTCCCTCATCCAATGGTCCACAATCAATCTCCCAACTAGGTATTTAAGACTTAGAAATGCTGAAATTTTGCCCCATTTATCCCATAATTCTTTTCTCCTTCCTCTCTCTTCTCTTCCTCTAACCTAGCCGCCCGCCACTTATCTCCGCCGGCCGAAAATCGCCGCCACTGCCGTCCGACATCCAAACCACCCCAAAATCGTACCATATAATCACATTAACCTCCTATTTCCAAATCTCCAACCCAAATCCCTCAAAACTCGCTCAAATTCCACGATTTTTAGATCTATGAAACCCTAGTCGCTGCCTTTTTTGCCCAAATTCATGAATCTCCGGCCACTACCACCCTACGATAAATACATGAATGGATAGAGCTCCTTCTACTCTATATTCTCCCATCGATTTGACCCCGAAATCCGACCGCCGGAGTCCGATGACCTTTCAAGCGACCACCACTGCCACCCCGGACTGCCGCTACTGCCTCTCCTTTTCGCCTGTGGCCTCGTGTAGGTTTCTATTATTGATAATACCAAAACCATTTTCTGGTTCATCAAAATTTATGATTTTGGTGTATATCAACAATAAAAGCATGACCGAGCTCGAACCATTGCCTGTCGTTATTGTTCGCCATTGCCCGGGTACTTGAGTTTGGTAAAATTCCTATCCATTTCTCTTTGACTTAGATTTTCTGTTTTTCTTATTTGATTTGTTAGTTTGTTTATGTTTAAGTTCTGATAATGATCGACCCACTACTTCGTATAGTATTATTTCTGATTTCGACACTCGATTTTATAACACGTATTTTGCCTAATCGTAGATTTTTATTTTTTTACTTGGATTGATCATATAAATATTAGTTTAATTGACTAAGTTGAATGCTGAATTTTCTGCTTTTACATTGGTTTGAATTGGTTAGTTAGTTTGACAGTATTAGTTTGTAAAGAGTAAAAGGTAAATGATAAAGTAGAGTACATATTTAATTTCTTTTACTGTTTTGGAGTTGTTGGGAGTACATCTACTCCTTGATTGTGTCTGAAATTGGAGAAAAGGACATTCCTTTCTTACTCATTTGGCAGATTTTTGGTTTAACTCAAAACCTAATCCCTATGGCCTTCCTCTCCTACAAAATGATGGTCTTTCTTCACTTTGGGGGGGGGGGGGGGGGGGAGGGGGGAACTGGAGAGATAAAAAAAAAGAGAGGGGAGGAAACAATTTCAGAAACTATGTTCCTCTTGGAAATAATTTAGAAAAGTCTTTAGGTTCTCTTTTTGGATTTTTCTTCGGATGTTTTCTCTTAAAGAGTTTCTGGGTTCAAGTATTTTTTGTTTTCTGTTGTTTGTTATACGTTGGCTGCTTGTTACTGATTTTTCATAGCTGGGTTTCCAAAGTTTTGTGCAACATTGAGTTCACCATCGTTGATTTTGCTTTGAATATGTAATCTAAGTATATCCTTGACCTTGTAATTTAGAAACTTTATTGTAATGAATCATATTATGCAAATTGTTGGTCCAATAATTGAAGCATGAATTTTTTAGAGTTTATTTGAGTGTTTCTGGCTATTTTAATATCTATTTCATATTTACAAATGTTTGATATGTCCATTGTATTAGAATGGTACATTATGTGTACATTTGTTCGGATTTTGAAGATTGTAGTATTCCAGTTAGTATAGTAATTGCTTGACAAGATTCTTTCTCTTGAAAGTTCTCATTAAAAGTATATAATTACATAAAAATAAAAGTGAACTCCTATTCTCAAGGATCCATATCTTTACTTTCTTTTTCTCTTTACTTCATGCGCTTAATCCATTCAAAAGGATTTAAGTACTAAGATAGTTTGTTGAGTGTTTAGATTAAGAAAAAATAATAAATAAATTCTAATATCATGTCAAAGATGTTGTAGTTATTTTATTTTTACCCATAATGTTTGAGTTCACCGTGATGGTTATCAATTGGCTCTAACTTTAACTAGAAGATATTTGTAAAATATCTCGCCATGATTTTGTTGATAGTATTAGTTAACTCACGAAATTTTAATTTAAACTTTATATTACCTAAAATATAAAATAAAATAAAAAGAGAGGCAACGATGGAAAATTATTTTGTTGTAATTTAAGAATGAAAGTGAGTTATAAAGTGTTAATTGGGTAATTTTGGACCATATCATTAATTGAAGTTGGTTACGTTTTATTTTAATTCTTTTTGTTGTTGTTTTGGATTTTTTAAGATTGCCAAATCTTGATTAATGGAATAATCTCTTAGTTATATTGACAGGGGGTTTGAGTTAATTGAGCTAAGTTAATGAGCTTGAACCCGCCAAGCAGAAAACAATGAGATAGTTGGCCCCGATTCTAAATGCAAGGCTTGTCTAATAAGTCAAACGAGATCAGATTCTCTTGTAATTAAAATAATTTAATAATAATTTAAACCCTAGGTAATTAGTAGATGTGTTTTATTTGTTTATTCACGGACTCGCATGCGTAGCGTGATATTAACATTTAATATTTTAATTCAATAATCTCATACCATTTCTACTAGCTTTAATTATTATTTAATTTAATAATCCTTTCGCTAATATTACAGATTCGCTTCTGTTGTGGGATAATTAATATTTAATTAATTTCTTTAAATGTAGTAACTTTTTTCTTTTCAAAAGTAATAATATACTAATAATGCTAGTCATAAATGTGTTGTTATGATAAAATTGATAAGTTTCGTTGCGATCACACATTCGCTCGCGTAGCGTGGTTATGACAACGTAGTTTATCCAAAAAAAAATTATTTTCTTAATAAATCTAATAATCAAAAAATAAAAGCGGATAGGTAAAACATGAAAATCTTATAAATCACAGGTTATCCAAGATTAATTCAAGCCAACTTTTAAGTCAATAAAGTAATCGTGCTAGAACCACGGGATTCGGGGAATGCCTTGCACCTTCTCCACGATCAACAGAATTCTTTACCTGAACTTTGTTTTTACGGAACGATAAAAATAGAGTCAAACCTTCATTTGATTAGGGATTCAAATAAATGGTGACTTGGAACACCGAAAGATCAATTCAAAGTGGCAAATCTATAAATAAAATAATCCAACTCAAATTTGTCACTTTGATTGAAAAACTCTTTAACCCACAACAATCCATAACACATATAATATCTTTTTTGCGGATAGGAAAGGGGTGTGACACCGTCGTCAATGGCTCGTCCCTGGTGCCTTTGAACGAATTGAAAGACCTCTCTTTAACTCCCTCTTGGTTCGGAGAGAGGTTAAATCATGTAGATAGTGAAAAATATTTCACACGATCAGTTTATATAACTTAAGGCAATAATAATATTATTAAATAAAATTTTAAAGTCAGAGAGAATTGTAAATTGTTCAATCAAACAAGATTCGGAGGACCACAAATCCAAGTTAGGGACTTGATGTCACAGCATGGTCCCATAATGTGTAAACATGTGGCAGGATTATAGGATTTAGTACCATCATTATTTCTCTTTTAAATATATAAATTATTATGGAAGTTGACTGTCATGACCTGTGATTGTGATTCTTGTGGTGTAAAATTATAAACTGTGGTCCAACTTCCACTCTATGTTAGATATTATTTTAACTAAAATTTCACCTAATACCTAGATTTTCACGCTAATCTAATTATGGCCCCTCCAATAATTCTTCACTTACCAATTACATTGAGTTGCTTGTTCCCTCCTAAATACCATCAAGTTTCCACTCTTTTGTTTCAAGTGAAGAATTTGAAATTATACTGTTAGTTAGTTATTATTAAATAAAATAAATATTTTTCCTAATTATTTTTCGGTGAATGTTCTTTCCACTAATTTATAGATTTAAATAGTATTTGTTGTCTTGGAATGTCTCGTCTTCACAAAGATAAAGTATCTTACTTCATGCTTAAGGCCTGTTAATTTTGACGAGAAGGAAAGGATAGATATGAATAAAGCATTTTGTGAAAGGAAAAAAATCAATTAATGCAAGTAAATTGTCGTTAAAAATGTTATATTTGGCGACAAACAATTCAATGAAGTCAACAAGAGCGGTTGGCAGCTTATTTGAAAGGGACCACATTCTCACTAGCACTATCAATTAATTCTAAGATTTTTTAAATTGATTTAGAATGTTATTAATAGTGAAAAGTGGAAGAATCTTATTTCTGTCCTTGTCATGTCTTAATGAACTTCCGTTTCATCATTGAAAATAGTTAATTATGTAAATTAGCGTGTTTTGTTCATGAAGACTAATAGCGGTGATGGTAACTATTTTCGATATATCGTACTCATCTAGTGATCTGAAACCAATAAAATAGCAAATCAGATAATATCACAAAAGCAAGTCGAACAAGAAAAGCAGTGACTTGGACTAACACTAAAGGTAGGAGTTTAGGGGTAAGGTCTACGTACACATTATCCTTCCCAAATTTCATTAAGTGCGATTATACTGGATTGTTATTGTTGTTTAAGAAGAATGAAAATTAATTAGGAGTAGGAATCATTCTTACAAGCTTCCCCAAATTAAGTGCGCATATGATCACTTCTTAGTTAAGCAATCTAAACTAGGATTTTGATTGTTAAATATATATTGACATAGTATTATCGTTCATGAAATGGAAAAATCTTTGAGTATGAGTGATTAACCAAAAAATAATATTTTGGTCAAAGCTAGAATGTAAGATGAAAAATCGGGTTACTGATAATCAAGAGACCAAAAAAGAATAACAGGCTTTCTGAGAATAAGAATAAAGCAGTAAACAAGTTTGTATTTCAGTATGATGTCAATGATTTTTTCGTGTCCTTACAAATGATGAGACTTCTTCCTTTTATAGTTGATTCTAGGTAAAGAAATGAAACCTAAGCTTTAATGAGACAATTATAGGTAATAAATGACATTAAATAAGCCGTTATACAATCATTCCTATTAAATACCAGTTTTCTAACGTATCAGATATTTAATACTGAATTTGAACTTCTTTTTGTCTTCAGATCCATGTCTTCAATGCCTTTCGATCCGTTGGCTTTAAATGACTTGAATTGGTACGAGAGTCGTGTCTAAACTGCTTCTCGTGCCTGTTTAACTTCCTCTTCCCGTATCTGTCATCTCCCGTGCCTTTTTTTCAATTGTTACGCTTTGACCATTTGACTAGTCCACGTGTCATGCCACGTCATTTTCAATATAAATTCAACTTTTTTTCCAATACAGATAGTCCCCCCAANTTTAATACGCCATGAGGTTTTTACCTTAACTGCGAGAAGCAAGAAGGTTTTGGTAAGCCCAGAAGATGACAATGATTGTGGATGGTATGCCCGTTACGTTGCTATACGTACGGTGGATTTGCTTGGTGAAACAAATATTTCCTTTCTTGAGAAGTGGAATTTTGCACGTAAGTTTTTTTTATTTGACCGTACCTATTTTTGAGAATTTCGATTCTTTTTCTGACTTCATCTCTTTTTGTTTTTTTGTAGCAACCATGGGAGATGTTGAACCTGTTTCCAACTTCCGTGGTTGGGTAGATTCAATTTTGAAGATTGCTCCTAAGGAGCCNGAAGTGGATCTTCATAAAAAAGGAATTTTTGCCATAATCAATGCGTATGACAATATTGACGTCTCAGTTGTCTTTTTCATTTACTGTTCTGTCCATGTGTTACTTTTTGATTGATTCTGCTATTTTGCACCCTTTTTCAAGGCTTCTTCACTCCCACTATTCACGAAGTGATAGTTGCCTTTATTATAGGCTTTCCATCATTGCTCTTCTAAGTTTGATGGTTGCTATCATATACATACTTAACCTTTTCTTCCTTTGTCTTCTTCTCCATAAATCTTTAGCAGATATTTTCTTCCTCACTTTTGCTCTCTTTTGATTCATCCTTGCTCAAGAATGANCACACGGTATCGCCTTTTTTACACACTTTTCTTTTTGCACATTAAGTACCTTTTCCTTAATGTTGATTGTGTATCCTTCTTTTAATCAGGATTTGGGAACAAAGGAATGGCAGCTGATGTAGCTACGGCCATTCGCATGTCTGGTAATGCTGCACTTGACTTGGGCAAGGCTCGAACCTTGCTTTAAAAAAGGAAAGCTATAGGAGAAGGTACTAAGAATGAGGAAGAGGAAGGTACCTCGTTAATAGCCAGGCCAAGAGTTAGGAGACGAGTCATTAATGATGATGAAATTGAAGATACTCTTTCTCAAACCTCGACCACCGAGCTTGTTTTGATTCCTTCAGACGAGGACACCGTGCCAAAAGACACGAATGAATCAACTCAGCGTCTCTTTGATAGTGGTTTTGAGGGTGGCGAGCTCGGACCTATTTTTGATGAAGCTCCTCTTTCTTCATTCGTACCTACTTCCTCCATTCCTTTGCCAACCGTAAGTGTTTTCTTGCCAGCATTGACTGCTTCTGTTCTTTCACCAGTTTTGACTGCTCCTACTTCCGTTCCTGTGTTAATTTCTACTCCTTCCGTTCCTGCTTCAACTCCCACGACTCCTGAGGTGTTTACCTTTTCCACTACTCCCCCTTCCACTGTTCCATCTTCATCTGTCCCACATATAGAAGTAAGTTCTAGCAATAGAGGCATGACTATGAGGAGTGTCACACTTGAAGTCCCTGCTAATCAAAGCCTCTTAAGAAAATCTGGGGGAGCTGATACTTGGCTCGAACCTCTTATTGGAGAAATCGAGAAGAACAAGATGCAGAGCCATAGTTGTTACACTTTGATGAATGACATAGTTCATTCAACTTTAAAGGTAATTTTCTTGACCTTGAATGATTTCCTTCTTTTTCTTTGTAAGTTCTCACTTCTATGCTTTATAACCGTAGGCTAATCTTATTGGGACTGAGTTGATAGGGCGAGTCTCTACATTGGAGAAAAAGTAGCGAGAGTTTACAAAGGCTATATCTGAAGCCAGGAGAGTAGCTGAGGATGCCTTACTTGAGGCAGCAAACTGGAAAGAACAATTTGAGAGTGCCCAAGGGACTATAGAGGAGTTGCAGGAGAGCAAGGCTCACTTGGAGCAACAAAATCGTGGCTTAACTTCTGAGTTGGGAATTGTCAATGCTTCTTGGGGCCAGCTTAAAAAGGACAAAAAGCTTTTGGAATGCTCTCTATTTAAAGCCAATGATGAGATTAAAGAGCTTAAGGCACTCATGGAGAAGAAAGAAGAATACACAAGGGAGTTAGCTCAAACAGAGAAATACTTAAGGCACTCATGAAGCTTCCTTGGATTCTCACCTAGCTGAGCACCAAATAGCGAAAAATGATCTTGCTATGTGGGAAAAGGAATATAAGGCTCTGGAGAAGGAACATAATGCTCTTGAAGAAAATTTCAACATAGACGTGAGTTGGGCTTTTCTAAATTCTCGGCGTGATGCTTTGATGGAGGCTACACAAGAAAACTTTGACTTGCAATCTGAATTGGCCAAAGTCATAGACACTATCGAGAAAGGTTAACAACCTGCTGATACTCCTTCTCCAGCACTTGGAACTATTGATACCCCTTCTCCAGCACTCGAAGCTCCTGGAATGGAAGAGTTATTGAACTCTAAAGTAGTTACTGAGGTACTTGAAGTTGTGATTCCGGCTTCCGAGGGTGAAACTTCTATGACACAGTCTATGGAAATTGAAGTTCCCGTGACTACTGCTTCCCTCATTGATGTTATCACTTCAAGCTCAGTTGAAACTGCTACTATTGCTACTTCTTCAGAAGTTGTGACCGCACCTGTTATTGCCTCAGAAAGTGATGTTACAACTTCTGCAGCTCCAACTTTTTTAGTGACCAGTTAAATGTGTTGAGTTTTTATTGTTTTTTGAATGATTGTTAATGTTATCCCTTGACAATTTTGAAGGGATCTTTTGATGAAGTCCCCAGTTACCATAATGGGGCATTTGTAAAACAAACATTTTGATGACTAAGTTTTTCCTTAGTCTTTTATGTTAAGAAGTTTTATGAGTACTTCTTTATATTTTATTCTTGCCTATTTACTTATTTAGGACTTATAGAATAGCTTAGCATTTTTATCCTTTGAAAATTCTTTATGATTCTTCTCATGGAATATCAACATGAGGTTTATAAAAGAGGGCCCTTTTATTTTATAGACACTTAATGAAGAAGACGTCTCAACTTCATAATGGTGTTATAATACGACGAAAGTAATAGGAATACACATGTTTTGTATGAAACAACTTTGATAAGTTTTCATTCATGAACTTTGACAAGTTTTTTGACTATTACATGTGTTAAAATACATCTATAACTTTCTCGCAACTGTTTTTCTTGTAACAGATTTTTTACATGATATAAAATAGACAAGGTTTTTCTTCATAACCCGTTTTAGTACATAGTCATAACCCTATATTTACATATTTAGGAAGGGTTTTAGAAGTGACTTCGTTTGCAACATTATAATGAATGTTTTATGCTGAGTGCTGAAGACTTCGTAACTTTCTCTCAACACTTATCTTTTTGTAGCTGAATCTTTCCAAAACTTTGACCAACTTTTGTTCGATATTTGTATCTTGTGATATTCGTATCTGTTTTTCTGCACGCATCTATGTATAATATGTAGTCCCCCAAGTGTTTAAGCGGTGAAGAATGAAGCCTCGAGCACTTGTTTGTTTCTCTCAGTTTGGTCCTTTTCCTGAAACAGAAAAATATA
>MU757748.1:0-21349 GCA_026770625.1 Nicotiana glauca | reverse complement strand
GGGGGGGGGGAGCTTCCAGGTAAAACACGTTTATTAAATGAAGAGCGATATGCTTTAACGTCCAAACGGAGATCAAAGTATAGCGCTTTTTAAAAGCACGTTTTATTTAGATATGTAACTACTATTTTTTTTTACATATATTTTTGTCACTTATGTCCAAAAGAACCACAATTAGGTCGTGACTCCCATAATTACTACTAGGGGTGTACATGGACCGGATTGGTTCGGTTT
This sequence comes from Nicotiana glauca, assembly GCA_026770625.1. Taxonomy (NCBI): domain Eukaryota; kingdom Viridiplantae; phylum Streptophyta; class Magnoliopsida; order Solanales; family Solanaceae; genus Nicotiana; species Nicotiana glauca. Next base: position 21,118 of record MU757748.1, on the reverse strand, counting down.
TTATCAAAACCGAACCAAACCAACTATATTAGTTTGGATTGATTTGATTTTGTCAGGTTTTTGGATTTTTTTGTTACATGAATATTATTTCAGTCTTACTTTGTTAAAATTATAGATAAGTCTTTGATAAGTGAATATATGTTTAGTAAATATGAAAAAATTTGACAAATATATGATCTATTAATATATTCTAATGCGAGAATTTTTTTAGTAACACATGATAGTTATTTTCTTAGTCGTATAATAATAATTTTTCATTAATTTACGCTTTCAAGGTTAATACATGAGAGGATCCCAAATATTTTTATATTTTCTAAAAAAAAAAATTCACTATAAAGTCTTAAAAATATAAATAAAATGTATATATTTGTATGACGGTTTGGTTCAAGTTTTTTTACTCAATATCAAACCAAGTCAAACCAAACTTAATTGAATTTTTTAATCGATTTGATTTAATTTTTCAATTTGGTGTGGTTTTCCGATTCGGTTTAAATACTCCTAATCGCTACCTTTAAAGACCCCCACTTTCTCCCTCCTCCTACATTGGAGCTGCGTTGACGTAGGTCCCACAAACCAATAAACTGTGCACAATTGTTGGGCCCACTGACTTCATGATTTGAAAACAGCCAATTGAAAGCGATGAATTACTGGGACCCACTAGGGACCAATTTGATATGGAAGCTCTATTTCCAAGGTCACTGGTTCCCTTGCCCGAGTCTCCTGCCCCTGCCCGACGGTCAGCAATATTTTCTTGACGCCCTCATTTTTGCTTAAGAATAAACTTTGACACTATCCTTGTCATTCACCAGCGATGCATCCAATAATTGCTCCAAAGGCTACGTGGCGTCAAGAAGTGGATTCTTTCTCGATCTACGATCTCGGAATGGGTCATTATTAACGTTGTCAATGAAATCAACGGCTCTGATCTCTCAGCTAAGATAGCAACACCAAGGCACAAAGCTCCATTAGATGTTTACATCTTAAATTTAATTAAATAAATTATAAATTTAAAAAATAGAATGACTTAATTATTAAGTGCTAAATAGATATATAAAATATTTACACTTATTTTGTGTTCATTAATTTGATTTGAATGTCATGCGCAAATAAATTTTTATCATTCCTCAATTACAGTTGACATATTAATGTCTTACTAAATGTGACATTTGGTTCATTTCGAAGATTTTGAAAAATGAAAGAAGACTTTGACACGAGTTAGGTATATAGAACTACAAGATATTGAAATTATATTTACTTTAAATATACAATAAAATAACGAATAATTTCAGAAACCTATCTCAAGTTTTCGCTCTATCACAATAATTTCTTTGTAGTTTACGATATTACTCTTATTTTGACAAGAAAATAGTATATAGGATTGCGAGGAAAGTCAATGATAGAGCGAAATTGGGAGAGAAATCTCTGAGATTTTTGGTAATGAAAGCTGATAAGTCATCAACTTCAACTTATGAAAATCTATTTGATTGGGTACTGATCTTAAGGAAAAAAATAATTTTTTTTGAAACTTATGGTTTTGGACATAGCATAATATTTTATATTTATAACTTTTAAAACTTGTGATCTTAAATATGTCATACAACTAAAAATCTTCTCATTAAAATTAAAATGAGAAGTTTAAATTATTATTATTTCATATTTAAAAAGAATTATTCTTTATAAATGCATTAAAAAAAATAAGTTCACATAAATTAAAACGTAAAACGTACTAAAAATTTCAATATACGTCCTATTTATCTCTCATAGTAAAAAATTACTCTATATATAGCAGGTGAGATCACAATAAGTATGTCACTATGATGAAATGGAGATGTTTTTATTAAATAAGTTTTAACTATAAAAATGCATCAATTTTTTCGAAACATATTAAACAGTATTTAGCTCATCCTAAAATAGATTGACAAAAAAATATCAGTGATGATGTAAAATAGTACTAAAGTAGTTGCTAAAAAGATATCACGACAAAATTAGAAAACGAGTAGTGTAATGAAATTAAATTACCAAGAGTTTCTTAAAATAGAAATGTATCACATATTTTAAAACGTCGGAAAAAGAAAGGAGCGTTACAAAAATTAGGCCGAAAAGGAGGTAATATTACTTTTTTTTGGATTTAAGTTATAATATACTATTTGGATAAAATGTTTTAGAGTTGTACCAATGTAACTAATAAAAGTTGCAGAATTAAGTGGGCGTTCGGACATGAGAATTGTGAAATTCCGAAAAAAGTGGGAAAAAAATCAAGTGAAATAGTATTCAAGAATAGAGTTGTATTTGAACATAAATTTAATTTTGGGTATTTTGAATTTTTGTAAATGATATGAGTGAAAATTATGAAAAACACCTTATTCTTTTTTTTGGAGTTTTTCAAATTTTCAAAAAAGTTAATTCAAGTAAAAATCGAAAATTTATGGCCAAACACAAATTTCAAAATAAAAGTAATTTTTTCGAAAAAAGGTGATTTTTTTTTTATAGCCAAACGAGCTCTAAGTAGCGGAAAGGGGTGTCAATTGAATTCCTTTGCGGAAATAATATGTTGTGTCAATAGGAGAAAATGAATAATATTTTTATATAAGCTATTGAATCTTCTTGACATGATGAAAAATTCATATGTAGCGAGTGTTAAAGGGGATTTAGAAGTTCGTTAGGTTACAGGTACAAATCTTACTTGTGACATCCTCATATTTTTTTAATCTCCTTATATAAATTTCAGCTGCATCATTGATTAAAGCAGTTTAGTAAGCTGCTTTACTTATATTTGTTTTCTCAAATTACCAATAAATACAGTATCAGTTATCAGTGGTAGGTACTACAATAACGTATATTTAACGTCGGATGAAGCGATTTGTCCATAAATATCAATCTCAGTGACTAAATAAATAGTCGGATATGACATTTTTAATGAAGTTGCAATCTATATAAAAAATATTTATTAAAAACTGAAGCAAGATATCTTTCTTGTCAGAGTTTAATTTGCAGTATGTCAAATCACATAAGGTTATTTAGAGACTAAGCTAATGTAGTAAGTACCTATTCCCTCCCCTTCAATTTATATGCATCTGTTTGACTGACCACGTAGTTTAAAAAAAAATGAAGACTTTTGGAATTGATTGTCCTAAACAAGTCAAAAAGGGGCCCAGAATATTTGTGTGGTTATAAAAACTTCTCATTAAGGGTTGTAAGTTTAAGCTAAATTGTTACCAAATTTAGAAATGAGTCATTCTTTTTGGAACAGACCAAAAAGGAAATAGGTTCACATAAATTGGAACAGAAGGAGTACATGCGAAGCCAGGTGCAGCATGGAATAAAATAGTGAGGAGTCGTTTGGTATGAGGTATAAGAAGGTATAAGGGTGATATAAAAATTAATACCACCTTAGTACTTTGTTTGCTTAGCAAACCAGGTATAAATTATCTCGATGTTAATTTTAACACCGAGATAACTTATACTTTATAGAATGTGGTGTAATTAGCATCGGTATAACTTATATCTTCTTCTTAGAATTATACAATTGTCATTCTTAATACAACATATCAAACAATGAATAAATAACAATCCCAGCATAACTAGTCCTAATATAACTTATACCGGTATAAATCATATTCCAACCAAACGACCCCTGAAAGAGTAATTAGTCTTTTTTCTTAATCATGCATGTTATATTGTGATTAAATGCCAGTTTAGGAGACTTAAAATATGTTGTCAAAGTGGAAGTGAATCGTCTGCAGCAATAAAACTCAAAATCACTGGTTGGTGGAATCCCCAAGTTACCAGATGAAACCCCTAACTCCACGAGTCCGAAGCTTTTCTAATGATTTTTTGGACAAAAAAATATATTTTTACTACAAAAAAAAGTTACATAACTACCTAATTCGCAGTACTGTACTGCGAATTACTTTAACGGAAATTTAACCGTTAAAGTAATTCACAGTACAGTATTGCGAATTAGGTAGTTATGTTGTAATTTGCAGTATAGTACTGTGTATTATTAAAAAATATTTTTTTAACTAATTCGTATTACAATACTGCGAATTACTTAATCACAGTACTGTACTACAATTTCTTTTTTAATTTGGCCCCACCAATAATTAACTGACATAACAATAATTCAAACACATAAAACGTAGTATTGCACTGTGAATTTCTTAAAAAAATTCTGCACCCCAAGCTCGAACTTGCCTTATTTAAAGGCGTTTCAATTTTATGAAAATTCATTCAATACAAACTTCAAACTTCCGTTCATACTTCTCTCTTCTTCTTATCAATCATTTTTGTACAATGTCTGAAGAGCCAAAAATAAGGGTTCCATTATATTGGGGGGTGAGGTTGTGCTGGAGAATAACTCTATGAGGTATAGCTCACCTCCACAGTGTCATGTTAAATTGCGGCTTACTATGAAATATGATAAATTGGTTTCGTTGTTATGTAAAAAAATGAGTGTGAGGAAGCGTTCAGTTAACCTTAAAGTAACCGGTAGGTTTCCGTATTCAGTAACTCCGCAGGGGTTTGCTTATTATTCTGAGTTTAACATCGAGGATGATGAAACTCTTAGAGCTTTTTTGCGGATTCCGGATGAATACAGGGAACTTATTGTAATAAAATTATTGGAAATGTACGTCAAGGTGAAAGACGTTCCCAATAATGAGGGCGTGCATAGTAGGGATAATCTCCAGTCATCGGGTGGTTATTCTGGAGCAGTTTTTGTCGGACAGATTACTATGAAAGAGTTTGCCTTGATTTAAACTTGTCACCACCGACGAATGAGCAGCCACAAAATAATTTTTCGACTTTATATAATCCACAAGACGACTGGTAAACTTCAATTTTACTATGCTTTAGCGATGTTTGTTTTATGTTTTAATTGGATTTGTATTAACACTTATATTTTTCATAGGGGGCATCGTCCGAATATGAATTTTACAAGTTATGACCCTGTCCCTAGTTGGAATATGCGTAGTTCTGGAGTATTGGAGCACAGTGGTCCATCCGGGAGTCATTACCAACAAGAAAATATCCATCATGAAACGTCAAGACAGTGTGACTTGTAAGTAAAGTGATATAGCTATATCAAAAGTATTTATGTAGTTGGGTAACTTATCATTTTGTTATTTTTGTGCAGTGAAAACGAGCTTCTTGATGTTCCTGATCTCACACAGTTGTCCATAGACAACGTATTGACTCGTGATTTGGCTGATGCGTAGAGTCAGAAAGATGATAGTGATTATGACAACAATGCGGATGAGTCTGGGGATGACACACCCTTTCATGATGAGGGTGATGATGAGGGGGAAGTGAATATTGAACCTGAGCTGACGAGGGAGCATGTTCCTCCACCTCCCGCTAGACAAAGAGTGTACGAGTCCCACGTGCCATTTCATGAGCGGAATATTCCATACCTTGATAATTTTCCAAGTATGCCGAATGTGGATGCCCTCACAAGGGATGATAACCAAATTCGGTCAACGATGTGGGATGAGTCTAGACCAGCTGTTCTTACAAAGGGCATGTATTCCCAGATAAAGCTCGCCTAATTAGGGTTGTAAAAATCTACAGTATAAGAGAGCGCCGTGAGATGAGGGTAAGTGAGTCAACTACGGAGGTATACAAGGCCGTATGCCGTAGGTGGTTTATGGGTTGTCATTGGATTTTGCGTGCCAGCAAGAAGAAATCAGGTTTGTGGAAAGTGGGTAAATTTATTAGCGAGCACAGATGTGAAATGGACACATTCAATGAGAATCACTTCAACTTGGATGTGGACTTGATGTTTCTTGTCTTGATTCCATATTTGGAAGTGTCCATTAGATTCAAGATTAAAGAGTGTATTACAGTCGTCCACCAGGAGTATGGTTGTACTATAACCCAAAGAAAGGCATATCTCGGTCGCAAACGTGCCTTTGAACTTATTTATGGTGACTGGGATAACTCTTTTTCAAATCTGCCCAGGTACATGGCCGCACTGCAACACTTTAACCCCGGAACTGTTGTTGAATGGAGGAGTGAGCGGAGTCCAGACAGACCCAAATATATTTTGTAATGGGGGATCTGCGTCTAGGGGAAGAAGGAGCCTTTATTTTATTAAAGCAATTTGCAGTACTATACTGCGAATTGCTTATATGTAGTATAGTACTGTGAATTGCTGGACACAAAAAATGGAGTGTACTCAATTCGCAGTATTGTACTACGAATTAGTTTAAATTTTTTTTAAAAAATACGCAGTACTATACTGCGAATTACTTTAACTGCTAAATTTCCGTCAAAATAATTTATAGTATAGTACTGCGAATTAGGTAGTTACGTAACTTTTTTTGTAGTAAAAATATGTTTTTTGTCAAAAAAACCATTAGAAAAGTTTCGGACTCCTAACTCCACAACCTACAACCCCTCCAATAAATCCAAATAATACCGAACCCTAGTCGTTAGACGATTTTTCTGTGTATCTTCCAACACCTATAGCGATATTTGACAGGGCTAGAGGTAGGGTTAGAGTAACTAATCAGCCAGCTCACTTAGCTGTTAAAATAGCACGGTCTAATCAGTTTTTGGACTAGTTATTCAAAAATAACCAGCATTTGTCAAGTCATTAAAAAATTGACACTATTTTGCTGCAACTGAGAGCGATCCAGTATAATATACTAGAGTTCGGTGCACCTGTGTATGAACTTCCAGCATATTATGCTGGACCGGTATACTTTGTTGGCTCCAGTATAATATACTGGAGATTGGAGCACCAGTGCTTCAAACTCCAGTATATTATGCTGGACCGATATATTATACTGGAAGTCTAGTATATTAGACTGGAGTTCCAATATAATATACTGGAAGTCCAATTTATTATGCTGGAGAATTTTTTCCAGATTTTGAATAGTGTTTTCGTTCAGATTTATCTTTACATGAAAAGTAGCTAAATTTCGATTACTTTTGAAACTGTGGCTATTTTTGAATAATCACTTGTAAATCTGGCTATTTTTGAATTTCTCCCCACTTAGCTAGCACCCTTTATAAATGTATTGTTGTTCCCAATCGCACACGCAAGTATACATGGTCGTCCAAGTAATAAAATGATAAGTCAAGTGTCGAACCCACACAGACTTGTATTAACTAACCACTAAATTTATCAAGATTGTTATTCCATTGAGTCAATCAGAGTTCAAACGTGTGATTATACTAAACAATAATTCTAACTAGTAACTAAATTATCGAGCAACAAAATGGTTGCTGTGCATTCAGTAGAGACGAATATTCTAGGATTGTGATCGATTCACCAATCCTATTGTATTCTAGTTAACTCTCACTTTCATGCAATTCACTCATGGTTGCTAATTAATCGAACAATTGCTCTCATAGCCTTCTCCCGAAGTATTACTTAGCTATTCAAAATAGATTAATGCTTATATTCCAAAGAAATAAATCTATTACGTACGCATTAGGATTACGATATTTAATTAAGCACGGCGACTAGGTATATTCCTATCCTAACCACAACCCCCCTTCCCCAATGTTAAGATCGTGCTCTCTTTAATTCTTTTCTAATCAAAACATGGCTTTTCCAAGCATAGTATAGATAGTAAATAGAACCTAACTACTGGCCATAATTAATCACAGAATTAGAGAAACAATCATACATTAGTGAATTGTAATTAAAGTTAAGTCAACATTAAACAATAATATTTATGGCTAAACCACAACCCAGAACTATGGGTTTTAGCCACTCATGATAGTATCAAACAATTTCACAAGTGTTGGAAAATAAGTAATACTAAGAAAAGATGAAAAAGAAAGAGATATCCTCGCTCTCGAATGTTTCCCGTGTGTATTTTCTCTTCAAAGTGGCATCTTCCCTCCAAAAATAGGCTTATTCTTGTTTTTATGCGCGTTGGGTAGGTCTAGGGCCGAAATAATCTTATCTCGGGCAAAGTTGGAGATATTCCTATCACCAGCATCCAGGGCAGTGTGGGGCGCTGGCGCTGGAAATTCGAACATTCTGTCCACAGCGTCATAGGTGACGTGAGGCGCTACCTGTGGCACTGGAAATACATATTTCCCATTTTCCCTCTTTTGGTTCTAATCTCACACCTTTTGCCCCCAATTGCTTTCAGATGATTTCTATGCATAAAAATACCACAAACTAATATAAATCAATATATTTTACATCTAAATTTCATGAAACACGAGTAATATATATATATACACACACACACACACACATACACTTTAAGCTAAATATCAATACTCCACACTTAGACTCTTTCTCGTCCTCGAGCAATGGGACAATCAACTATACCCCAACTACATACAAATCTCAACTAGAGAGGAATACTTCAATTTTTATTTTTATTTTACATGCTACCCTTAACTATGATCTATACCGGCAATCAAGCATGAACATACAAAATTAACATTCTTCCCATTTTAAACATGGCCAAGTCTACTATTTCAATTCAATCAATTCAAACAACATATCCATAACCACCGTGCCTCAAAAATTGACTTGTTACTACTAAGCACCCTCAACCCGTACACTCACCTAACAAGAGACGTTTACAACATTATCAATCATTCAGGAGATCATGTTCCCTCACCAAAAAATAAAAGAGTGAATATAGAATAGTCCCCACATTCAAATATGCTTTTGAATAAAAATTAAGGCCATCACACATTGAACAAAATGCTCTGACTCTTACAAAGAATTCATGTGCATACCGTGGTCATACCATAAGCTTGTCCGTAGTGTACATCTTTACTAATCTAAGCCAATCAAATCTAGGATCAATTTGGACTTTAAGGCTGTAATATAGGCTAAGGAATGGGTAGGATACATATAGAAATAGTGGCTAACCCTTCTAAGCACTTTAATACACTACACTCACAAACCGAGCACATATTCTTCTTAACCAATTCACTCGCCACAAACCATATAAAACATAGCCCTCTTTTTTTATTAAGTACTTCTATACTCCCACTAGCATAAATTAGTAAGATTAGGAGGTATGTGTTTTCTACATTATTTGACTATTTTTTTCTTTGCAATTTTTTCTTTTTCGCTTTTTTCCTACATACACTCCATACATTAAGGTTCATCGACTAATGACATTTTTCAACTTTAGCGCACCAAAAGGGACCTTCCATGGTTCCACTCGAAAGCTACTCCCCAGTCTCTCACCTTACTTCTTTTAGCGACTAAGTGGCTTAGGAGGTAAAGGTTCAACAATCTTCAATTAAGAATAAAATAAGGGTGCGAAATGTAATGTGGATGCCAAAGAAAAGGTCTATATTCTCAAAGTGTCTAGCAACGAAAATTTTATCTTCAAGTGACAAGCATATCTATGATCAAGAAATAAACGCCTACGTTATCTCCTAGATTAGAACCACTTAATAATTTTGCTTCGATTAACACACGGGACAAGTTCTAGACTACATAGGATAGCACAAAGAATCACAATTCCTCTCACACCCATTACACATGACTTAATCAAGACGGTTATGTTCAACTCTCAAGTCAAGCAAGCACACATAATCGAGAAATTTAAGCAATAATGCACTATGTATCATACAATTCGAACAACTAAGAAAAGGCGTCACATAATAGGCTATTTACTTTACTCGGACATCACAATTCAATCAAATATATCGGAAGTTAGAATGCATGTCATAGCCTAATGTGCCAACGCCAAACATGTCACTAAGTATCTCAATGCAACTCAGTTTCTTCCAAACCTACTCCTAACAAAAAAAGAAGTATCTGGTTCGAGCTACACCCTTGGTAAATAATCGGTGCCCAAAGAAAAACCAAGGGATACTACCTATAACTATCCTTAAAAAGAATCTTTTTGGTATTTTTAATTGGAACTTATCCCTCAAGAAAATTGTCCAATAGATCCATCGCCGAGAAAGTTAGAGCTTTCTCTAATTTTTTTCTTTTTTGTATTTTGTATTTCATTTTTTTTCTAATATAAACTAGACTAAAAACTAGACTAAAAAGAAACAAATAAAAGAATCAAATTGTTACAAGTTATACAAAGTACATCATAATAGTAGTTCTGCCATCCACACTTAGCATATGCATAGTCCCCGATGCATGTAAAAATATTAAGCAAAGCAGGGTGTAGAGAAAACTACATGTCACTCGGAGTCCTCCTCCTCAGCATGCCTGCCATCCGTAGCTCCGGTCACATCATCTTCAGGTCCTAGAGGAACCAAAGCCATGGGCCCCATGATTTTATCACCAAACTCATCCTCCATGTCGGAGCCTTTGTAAGTATTTGTGTCCTCCGACGAGTGAATGGGGCTGCCAGGTGAAATCCCCAATATCTCTTTGGAAGAACTCGAGAAATCATTTGCATAAATGAATATGCTCCTCGTCGGGTACACCCATCCTGATCTTGAGTACATTTAAAGAGTTATAGAGATACATGTTGAAGTTCTCGTCTCTTTCGTTCCATGATGCCTATGTGAGCTTAGACGTAGTCTCCAACAAGGATGTGATTTTCAATAGCCCTTTAGGAGCCTCCAGCACCTCATCATACCATGGGTACTACGGCACCTCCCGGGAGAGCATATATTATGTGAGCAAGTTGACGAAGAAAAACCTCTTAATACATCGCCCAAATCGTGTGCGGACCATCTCTCCCATCATGATCTGCGCCGAAGATGAATGGGGCTAAGTGATCTTAGAAGCTGTGGGATGTCAAAATACATCGGCAGGGATATTTTAATTCCTTGTCCGCTCTTTTTAGTATTTTCCGAAAAACTCACCCACATTAATGGGTCTCCCAGTCATCAAAAAGAATATCATACACACTGATAAGTCGGGAGTTTAACATGTTTTATGCCCCTACTTGCCTATGCTTTGATTATAAATTGCTACAAAATAGTCTAAAAATGCTCACACGTTGTGCTTGATTGAAGGTTTGATCGACAAAGTGACAAAATGTCAAAGGTCTGCTCAAAAAGGAGTGAAACCTGCTCAAGTATCAAAGACCAAGAGATCTAAGGAAAAGAGAACCTAGTGCGGACCGCGCAAAAGTGCATGCGGCCGCACTAGGAGGTTCAGAGAGTTGGTATAATCAGGCTGAAGGCTACGCGGCCGTGGTACGTTTATCGCGGTCCACGGTTAGGCTCCGCAGTTGCACTACTCTTTTATGCGGTCCGCGGACATGAGGTTTAGAGAGGTTGACAAATGGCCAATTCCAAGCAATGCGGTCTGCAATCGTACTTGTGCGGACCGCGCTAACTCCCTCCGCGGCCACGGTACACTTCCACGTGGTTCGCAGTCCTCAAGTTTAGAGAAGCAAAAATGTGAAGTTAAGAGCAGTACAGCCGCGGTCCATTTTGTGTGGCCCGCACTGACCCCGCAGGGGTATTTTTGTCCAGTTTTTCCAGCCTAGTGTAAATAGAACATTTTACCATTTTTAGGTCAGTTTTAGTTTTCTAGAGATAGCTGCGCTCGTGAGACTCGGTTTTGTAGCCATTTTTGTCACTTTTGCTTTATATTTACAATAGATTCTTGTAGTTTCATTTAGCAATTAATTAATATGTTCAGTTCTTCATCTATTTCTTCATTTTCTTTTTCAAGCATGAGTAGCTAAACCCATTAGCTAGGGTTGTTCCTCAACCCTAGTATGGGCAATTGATGGGTGTTGCCATCTAGGGTTAGATTGATTATAGGTGTTTGCTATTTGGGTTGATTTTATGTTTTTAATTGAGAATTAGACGTTGCAAATACTGATTCAAGCTTTGTGGGGTTTTGACTCTTCTTGAGAAAGAGAGTTTGTGACCCCAAAATTGACCCAACAAGGAATTGGGATGGACTCATGAGAAATGATAGTCCCAATTAACGGGTTAAATCGAGAGAGAGTAATCACCCTACTTGAACCCTAGTTTCTTGATCTAATTGGCCTACCCAATTGGTCTCGAGAGAGTCAATTGGGCAAAATCACTCTCTCTACCGAGAGGTGTGAGAGTGGATACAATTGTGCAATGGTTATAGCATAAGCCCCAAATATGTCAATCTATCCTTAGTAACACTACCCATCAATTAGCCACCTAGGTAGTGTCACGACCCTAGTGCCTTTTTTCCCATTAGATACAAATTTAGCAATCATCTTGTAGCTTAATTTAGATTTAATTTAGTAGTTTGAAAATAGTAGTTTATAATTGAAAAACCCAAAAATGAAAAGAAGATCATCTAAGAGCACACACACAACTCTATCCTAAGTAGATACCCGAATTCCTTTCTAGCTCCTTGAGGATTCGATCCCGACCCTCATATCGGGTAAAAGCTATTGCGACCCTCTTCTCCTACTCTCTAGTAGCGGGTAGTTGGCTGCGATCACTATTTGGCGCCGCTGTCGGGGATTGAACCCGGGTTACTCGCGTGACAGGCAGGAATACTCACCACTATACTAAAACGACAATCATAGCTTCACTTGGGCCTAACACATTTGTCTTTTATCCTATGGTCAAAGACAAGTGGTTGTGTTTATGATGGTGAAAGTAGTGGCCTTGAGACTCTTGTGTTGACCAAACAAACATCATGTGGTCTTTCGGGACTATTGTGTGCTTAATCGTATCTAAGGTTGTTGTGGTTTCCTAACTCTATGTCTTTAGTGATCCTTGAGTGTGTGTGATGAGAAATCGAATCTTGAGTCCAAGTTCCGAGCCATTGGTCTAGAACTTACACCGAATGTTTGTTGAGGCAAAATTTTGAGTGAAATTCGACTTGAGAAGTGATTATAGGCTCTCCTTGATACAAATGATAAGTTGAACAATTCCATAACCTACCAATGATATAATCCCTAGCTAACCCCTTTTGAGCCTTAAACCTTCTTCTTTCAAGAACCAATGCTACAAGCCTATACCCATTCTATATTCTACCCTTTCTTGGCACCACATCTTCCCTTGAGTAATGGCAAAGTCTAGGTTTGGGGGGAGAGACAAGAAAGTAAACAAAGGGGTAAAAGGTACAAAAGCAAAAGAAAAGGAAGGCAATGAAAAAGAAAAAAAAGAAAAAGACAAAAAGAAAGCCCAATGTGAACAAGAATAAAAAGGGATTCAAGTAAAATAAAAGTGGAAAAGGTGTGGAAAAAGTAGAAAAAGGATAAATATTTTGAAGTGCATCAGAAAAAGTGACGATGTGTCTCTCTAACCCCTTGGAAGAGGTGAAATGACTCGAAGAGTCAAGTGAGTTGTGCCAAATGAATCAAAAGAAGTGCTTAAGGGAAGATTGAACCCACTTGAACAAAAACATATCCTACCCTTACCCAAAATCCTTCACATTGACTCCACAAAAGCCCTATATGATCTTGAGTTGGGTGACGCTCGCATTAATGGATAGTTACATGAGGGTCAAGCATATGGCACTTAGATCCGGACTTGTGACATTTCCTTGAGAGAGACGAGTGAACCCCCATTAACCTCGGTTTGTGTGCTTATACTCTAAAAAGGTAAGGTTTGCTTAGGGAGAGTTGAGGATGTATGAGTTTGGGTTCCACAACGTCTAAAGTAATTGAGAGAGTTCTTTGATGTAATGAGTCAATTCTTGATGTTCTTGTGTCATACTTGATCCATAGTTTTCAAGGTTTAAATGTTGTTAATGATCCATTTGTATTGAGGGCAATTGTTAGTCCCAATTGATGCTTGTTGAGGCTACTTTAGGTCAGCTGGAATTACTTGGATTTTCCTTTAAGGGGTGGGCCTTATTTTGTTTGCTTGAGTGCAAGCAAAGGCTTAAGTTTGGGGGAGTTGATAAGTCGGGATTTTAACGTGTTTTATGCCCCTACTTGCCTATGCTTTGATTATAAATTGCTACAAAATAGTCCCAAAATGCTCACAGGTTGTGCTTGATTGCAACTTTGATTGACAAAGTGACGAAATGTCAAAGATCTGCTAAAAAAAGAGTGAAACCTGATCAAGTATCAAAGACCAAGAGATTTAAGGAAAAGAGAACCTAGTGCGGACAGTGCAAAAGTGCATGTGGCCGCACTAGTAGGTTCAGAGAGTTGGTATAATCAGGCTAAAGGTTATGCGGCCGCGGTACGTTTCTCACGGTCCGCGGTTAGTCTCCGCGGACGCACTACTCTTTTGTGTGGTCCACGGACATGAGTTTCAGAGAGGTTGACAAATGGCCAATTCCAAGCAATGCGGTCCGCGGTCCGCGATCATACTTGTGCGGACCGCGCTAACTCCCTCCGTGGCCGCGGTGCACTTCCACTCGGTCCGCGGTCCTCAAGTTTAGATAAGGAGAAATGTGAAGTCTAAGATCCAGTACAACTGCGGTCCATTTTGTGCGGCCCGTACTGATCCCGTAGGGGTTTTCTTGTTCGGTTTTTCTAGCCTAGTATAAATATAACATTTTACCATTTTTAGGTCAGTTTTAGTTTTCCAGAGATAGCTGCGCTCGTGAGACTCGGTTTTGTAGCCATTATTGGCACTTTTGCTTTATATTTATGATAGATTCTTGTAGTTTCATTTAGCAGTTAATTAATATGTTCAGTTCTTCATCTATTTCTTCAATTTCTTTTTCAAACATGAGTAGCTAAACCCATTAGCTAGGGTTGTGGCTCAACCCTAGTGTGGGCAATTGATGGGTGTTGCCATCTAGGGTTAGATTGATTATGGGTGTTTGCTATTTGGATTGATTTTATGTTTTTAATTGAGAATTGGTGGTTGCAAACATTGATTCAAGCTTTGTGGATTTGACTCTTCTTGAGAAAGAGAGTTTATGACCCCAAAATTGACCCAACAAGGAATTGGGATGGACTCATGAGAAATGATAGTCCTAATTAATGGGTCAAATCTCGAGAGAGTAATCACCCTACTTGAACCCTAGTTGCTTGATCTAATTGTCCTACCCAATTGGTCTCGAGAGAGTTAATTGGGCAAAATCACTCTCTCTACCGAGAGGTGTGAGAGTGGATACCATTGTGCAACGATTATAGCATAAGACCCATATATGTCAATCTATCCTTAGTAACATCTACCCGTCAATTAGCCACCTAGTTAGTGTCACGACCCTATTGCTTTTCTTCCCATTAGATACAACTTTAGCAATCATCTTGTAGCTTAATTTAGATTCAATTTAGTAGTTTAAAAATAGTAGTTTATAATTAAAAAACCCAAAAATGAAAAAGAAGATCATATAAGAGCACACACGCAACTCTATCCTAAGTAAATACCCGAATTCCCTTCTAGCTCCCTGAGGATTCGATACCAACCCTCATATCAGGTAAAAGCTATTGTGACCCTCTTCTCTTACTCTTTAGTAGCGGGTAGTTGGCTGTGATCACACACTCGAGCTCAAGTGCATTCGCTGTTGTGTTCAACTGGCATGAGTCTGGCTTGCACGAAATTTTGCCACACTTTGGCGGTTTTGTTGAAATCTGAGCGAACCATCTAAAGATGGATATCATTTTTCTTTCTGGTCCACTTAGCAGTTGAATCAACGCCACAAAGAGTGTGACATATCGCCATGTAATGGCTTTTGACAAATTTCTTTAGCCTCCTCAGGTCGGAGTTCTCAACTCCTAAAAATCACACAAGGCCCGCCAATTCCGTGACACGTCTATTCCATGTACATGTGACCTAAACAAGTCTGCATTCCAGTTGGCAAACAATTCCCGCACCATGCTCAAATTTCCATGGCTGGGGCATTCTATGAGTTTGTCCATGTTTAGTGCTCGCAACTAGCCAAGCACATATGGAAAGTTCCTTTCTAAAGCTATTATATTAATCCCCATCTCAGAGATGTACCGCCTTAATGGCATGAAGTCCCTATGCCATGAAATAGCAGCATCACTGGTTAGTTTCAAACGAGGCCTCGGTTGCAATGGTGCATGTTGTGATCCCTCGGCAACTTGTTTCCCCTTAGATTGCCTCGAGGATCCTTCTCATTGCTTGCACTTTTTGGGCACAAGGACAGTGGTGGAGGACTTTCCTATTCCCTTGCTTTGTTTACATTATCACTAGCCATAGAAAGCTACAACATAAATAAGCATGAATGTGAGAAAGAATCAAGAAATTCGCCTAAGATTGTCACGCGAGTCAAAATTGACCCCACACTTAAAACTGAAGGCTCAATGTATAATACTCACAATCGTGGTCTAAAACGCACTAGTGTTGCACCACAAGGCAATGGCTACTCAAGACTTCCCCATGCTACATAATAGCTAAAAGGCACTAACTATGCCACACGAACAAGTGATTGATCATGGCGAAGTGAATTAACCTCAATGCAAGCAAGTGGCATATGGTATTTAATTTTTTTACAACTACTACACTAAATTTGCTAATCCTACAAAGTGATACAACATACATAATATAGGATACATGATGTGGGAGACGTGTGCATTTAAAACCAAGCTCCCAAGCATGTAAAATCATCCCTACACACCCCCAGACTTAGCTCAATATCATATACAACTACCCTTGGTTACTCAGACTTCACCGGTGCACAAAATATTCATTCAAACATCTTAACAAACACCTTGTGGAAATGAAGTGTGTGCTACTTAGTTTAATAATGGTAGAACATGGTGGGCCTCCCATTTCAACGAACTAGAGCGAATTCTAGTTTACTGCTCCGTATACAATAATATCACCAACCAATTTCATCCCATTTTCGGGCTACCCACCATAGAACAAGTCTTAAGAAGCAACTTAGGGGAAAATTTGGGTATTAGGAAAATTGGGGGGGGGGGAGGTGTTTATTATGATCTATCAATTAAAAGAAGAAGAAGAAGAAAACATACATGTAGGATTTAGGATGAGAGCAAGAGAGGAGCTTGAGAAATTTGAGAGAGAGGAGGAAGAAAGAACGTGGCAGATAAATTTGTCATGCCATCTTTTCGTTTTCTCTTTGTAAAGCTTAGCCTTTTCATAAGAGTGCAACTAAACTCATCTAACTTATTCAACTGCAAGAGTCTCTTCTTACCCGCGACTTCAAGGTCCATATCCAACTTTTTAATGGCCAGTATGCCTTGTGTTCAAGTTTAACATGCAAGTGACATGCCTTCCCATAAATAAGCTTATACGGCGATGCCCCAATTGGTGTTTTGTATGCAGTTCTATATGCCTACTAGGCATCATCTAACTTCGTAGCCCAATCCTTCCTATTAACACTCACCATCTTCTCTAATAATTGCTTTATTTATTTGTTAGACATTTCAGATTTTCCACTTGTTTGAGGATGATAGGATGTAGCAACTCTATGGCGGACTCCATATTTAGCTAGAAGGTTATTCAACAACTGATTGTAAAAATGTGTCCCTTCATCACTAATCAGGGAACGTGGAGTCCCAAACCTTGAAAATATGTTCTTTTTCATAAATGCAGGTGCCACTATGGCATTATTTGTTGACAATGCAATTATCTCAACCCATTTTGACACGTAGTCAACTGCTTGCAAGATGTATTTGTTTCTTTAGGACAATGGGAAATGTCCCATAACATATCAAAAATCTTGACCTCTAGGATGTTATTCAAAGGCATCTCATTCCTCTTTGTGATGCTCCTATTCTTTGACACTGGTCACACTTCATAACAAATGCATGGGTGTGAGCACGTGATTTTTACCCTAAGCAAATTATTCCAAAAATTTCAAATAAAATGATTTTACAATTTTAGGAATTTTGTTGCATTCTTTGTGTTAATTGGTCGCATAATAACTCGTATTAAAAATGCAAAAATATGCATATGCATTAGGATTTTTAATTTTTACATTTTTAGTATTAATGTATTTTGAAAAAAACAAATTAAAGAAAAATCAAAAAATAGCATTTTTATTGTTTCAATTGAAAATTACTATAAAATAGTTATTAAATAATTTTTAGACTTTAGTTAGTATAATTGTTAGTTTAATCTCAATTTTATAAAATTCAGAAAATAAAAAAAAATACAAAAAATAATATAAATAAAAGAAAGGAAATACAATACATAAATATAACACAAAATATAAAAGAGTAAATTGGGCTGAAAATACATAGCCCAAAATCAAATACATTATAATCAGCCCACGATCCAGCGCAAACCTGCGTCCAACCCGGTCCAACACCCTAAGTCATACCAAACGACCCCGTTTAACAGGGGTTGAATCCTAGCCTTTGATTTTGTTTAATCCAACGGCTCTAGAACTATCTCCCTTATCACTTATAATGGTCTAAATATTCTCAGAGACCAAATGACTCTGGTCTCTCATCTCATCTTCCTTATCTATCAACCCTATCCACCCTGAGTTCCGCCATTTCCACCAAGTTCAAGAGCTCGAACATCACCCAAATTCCACCCATGCAACCATCGTCATGCCTTCAAACCCCAAGCCCTCACCAAGTCAATCTAACTTCGAATCTAAAAACACAAGAAGAAGAGCATCCGCCAAGCCTTCAGTTCCTTTGAGCGATAAGGTTCAAAATAAGTATTGACCATGTGTTTTCTTTGAGAACATTCGGTTAATATTTGTTTCGAATCATATCGAAGCCATATAGTTCATCAAGTGTTGTCTGGGAGACTTAGAAGGTATCATTCTCACTTTGCTTTCGTCGTCTTCGTCGTCGATTTATTGTCCGGGCCTTTGTTCTATTTCTGTCTCCTTCATCACCATGCTGTTGTTCTTTTCTCGTTTTGTTTTGTGCCAAGTTGGATAGGAATTAGTGTTAGTTTAAGCTTGGATTAATTCTGTTTAAATGGGTTTTAAAATTTATTCTGTGTTCATAATTTTGACTAATTGACCAAGCTTTTCATTTCTTTGTTAATCGCCTGGGCCAGGGTTGGGTTTGGTTTAACTAGGTTGGTAATTTAGAATCCAAGTAAAGGGTAGTCTGGGGAATTCAATTAAGAGAATCTTGCAACAACAGAAGTAGAAGACCCTAGAAGCTTCAAGGGTTGGGGTTGGTTTAACTAGGTTGGTAATTTAGAATCCAAGTAAAGGGTAGTCTGGGGAATTCAATTAAGAAAATCTTGCAACAAAAGAAATAGAAGCCCCTAGAAGCTTCGAGGGTGGGGTTTTAATTTGAATTTCAGGATTTGGGTAGGATAAACTTGAGTAACAAATTAGGAAATGGGGGAGCAATTAGCTAATAAGGAAAATAAAAGAGGGGCTAAAGTGTTAAAACTAGAATCTGGGAGTTGCATCTCACTTTGCCTATAAAAAGCAGTGTATGCTGCCTTGAAAAAGAGGAGGAACCTGGAAAATACTGTTCTATTCAATTTTCTTAGGATAATTTCAAGTTTTAATGGGTGATGTGCATTTCTTAGCTCAATTTCTGGGAATTGAAGTTCAGAAGTGTCTCTAGTTGGTTTTCAAGTGAATTTTGGGTTCAATCGTGACATTTTTGGATCAGTTTGGATTTTGTGTCATTGTGAGTCATTTCTGGGTTCATTTGAAGGTCATTTGAGTTAGTTTGAGTTTGTTTTGGGTTGATTTATTGCTCCTGCTTGGTTTTCAAGTATTTTGGATTCCTGAACTTATTCCTGGTTTGCTGCTGGTTTATTGTCGCTACTACTGACTTCTATCTCTTCAATTGTGATTCGAATTCCAGGTACAAAACTGTATGCTTAACAACTATGAGCTAAACATGTTGAAATGAGCTTGTGAATGAAGTCATTGTGATAATTGAAATCTACTTCATTTTTGTTCCCAAATCTGTGCATTCAGCTTAGCTCCAGGATATTGTTTATGTTCAGTTGTTTGGATGTTAATTGAACTATGGACTGTTGTGATTTGAATTTGATGATTTTTGCTTTATTTTTCTCAAAGTGAAAGTGTTAGTGACAGTTAATTTGCAGTAGATGACTCTCATATAACAAACACTGGTGCTCATTTAACATTAGATGATTCATATAGTTCTTCACTAGGAGATAATAGCTAGTTTTTGTTTAACTAGATTGAACATTTGCAGGAATTTACTTTGTTTAGCATACAATAATTGAATTCTAGAGTGAAACTTGGACGGTAGTAGCCTCAGTCTATGAATACCATGCTTATTATATCAGTTGAAATGAAATTAATTGAAAGTTAATTCTCACATTGGTATTTAAATAAAAATAGGAATTAGTTATACTGTTATCTTCATATTAAGCCTGTTCGTAAATAAGAATAGCTAAAATACAGGTAATTCAAAATTGTAAGGGATCGACATTGTTTCGGACTTTTGACATATTTGATTTGTATTAAAATGTCACCTGGACTTTAATGTAAACTTAGGAAGAACACCCAAGCACTTGAATAGTAAATTGTATTATTGAGTTGAATTAGTAATTAAATTTTATAGTCTGTCCATTAAATTTGGAATTGGAATCTCCAACTTTGATCCTACAAATACCTCAATGTGACCAGTGATTCTGGGCTCAAACGTGTGGCCTAGGCGGTTCTTGTCCAATAGTCCATTTAAGTTGAATAACACTTACATGGGCTTAGTTTCCTCAATAATAGACCCAAATGGTCTAATCCTCTTTTTTTTAAAAAAAAAAAAACTACTGAGCATGTTTTATCTTCACTTCATAAGTTATTGGGTTGGAATTGATTTGAAAGCGAATGATATGGATTTGGGTCTTTTATCAATGTTAAATAACTGAAATTACTTTCCTTTTATTTTTGGAGACAATTAGTAAGTAAAAATCATAGTCATTTAGGGATTGACCTTTAAATAGAAATGATGAGACGAGCCTCATCAAACCAAATATACAATTGCGGGGCCCTCATTAATTGCCTAATAAAAACTTAGAAGTTCGGGACGGATCGTTTAGCGAATTTTACGGTCTTCCCAAAAGATATAACACGTTAGTCGCTTTAGGCGCGATTTTAATAATTTTACTTTCCCAAATACGGATATGCATTTCATGCAATCCAAATCCAAATTCCAAAACGTTGAATAAGAATGTATCGAGGATCCGGGTGCATTTCATGTGACGTGATCCAAAAAATACGTTCTTAAACGACGTTCACTTTCTTAAAATAAAATAATTTGACAAAAGGCGGTAATTAATTTTAAAAATGCATAAATAGGATAATATGTATTAAAATAAAATATTGTAGCCTAATATGACAGTTGAGCGACCGTGCTAGAACCACGGAACTCGGGAGTGCCTAACACCTTCTCCCGGGTTAACAGAA
>MU757742.1:73049-92675 GCA_026770625.1 Nicotiana glauca | reverse complement strand
CCCCCCCATGTATTTCTTCATTATTTTTCCAAAGCAAAACATAAGCATCTAGTGTGATTTGCTTCGCCATTTGAGTTCGCCGAAGTTTTGTGATTTGTAATACCGCTATCACAGAATAGTTATTTCATTCTATTCTAAGAAGAATTAATTCGAAACCTTGGGCAACTGTGAGGGGATTAAATTCCTTAGGGACAAATACGAAACTTGTAGGCTCGAATTTTTTTGTTTTTATTTTCTTAAACTAACGTCTTATGTTTTTTTCTATTTTTTGAACACAGTATACTAACAAGCTTAAGGAATTTAATTTATATTTCTGTTTTCATCTTACTTTCTGGTTTAAGAGAGTAAAATCCTAGTGATTTTTTACTCCCGCTTTGGATATTAAAATATTCGGATTTTCTACTCCAGTTTGAGATTAAAGTGTATGTGACTTTCTACTAAATCCAAGATTAAAATCCTTGTAATTTTCTATTTGGTTGTGCATATACGGTTTGAAGATATAAAAACTTCACCGACTTACTATTTCTAGTTGTGTCAATTTCTTTTACAGAAAAATGACAACAAATACGGAATAACAAAATGATTATGTTGTGACTACTACTGCTACAATGGCTACTGCATCTTCAAGTCGCACAACGCCTGTACCGACGATGGCACCAGCAGGAAAGCCTAAAATATTTTTCGACGTGGACTTCAAGCGGTGACAACATAAATGTTCTTCTACCTGACCACGCTTAATTTTCAGTATTTTATCAAAGAGGGCGTTCTAGTCTTGGTAGAAGGAACTTCAGATAATGAGTGGTTTGTGGTCACGGGGGGCATGGAAGCATTCTGACTTCTTGTGCAAAAAATTTTGGAAGATTGCTTGTACCATGTTTATAGTATCATGAAAACTTCGAAAGAGTTGTGGAACGCTCTTGAAAAGAAACATAAGACAGAAGATGTTGGACTTAAAAAGTATGTTGCCGCAAAGTTCTTTGACTTTAAAATAGTTGACAGCAAGTCTGTCATAACTCAAGTCTAAAAACTGCAAGTAATTGTTCACGACGACCTCCTTGCTAAAGCTATAAGTCGAATCAATATTTTTATTAAAGATATTGATTAAATTACTATTTATAAATTTATGATTGAAGGTACGGTCATAAATAAAGTGTTTCAAGTTGCGGCATTAATTGAAAAGCTGTCTCTACTTAGAAGGACTTTAAGAACTACTTGAAACACAAGCCTAAATAGATGACACTTGAAGACCTTATTGTTCGCCTGAGGATTGAAGATGATGACAACAAGTCCACCAAAAAGAAGTCTCATGGAATCTCAACAATAATGGGAGCAAATATTATTGAGGAAGCTTCAATGAGAAAAAAACGAAAGAAGTTGTCTGCATCAAAGAATTACCCAAGCAAAAAGAACTTCAATGGTAATTGCCACAATTGTAAAAATATTGGACATAATGTTGTCGACTGTAGTGCACCAAAGAAGGACAAAAACAAAAGTCAAGCAAACATGATTGAGAATAAGAAAGAAATGGACAACTTGTGTGACATGCTTTTTGAATGTAGTCTGATCAGAAATCTAATAGAATGGTGGACTGATTCTGGGCCACTCATCATGTTTGTACTAACAAGAAGTTATTTACGTCTTATGCTCGCGCTGGACCCAATGAGACAGTTTTATGGTAAATTCTGCTACTGTAAAAATTAAGGGAACAAGCAAGATAGTTTTGAAGATGACTTCTAGCAAGATTATGAATCTAAACAATATCCTTCATGTTCTTGAAATACAAAAAAATTTAGTCTCGACATCACTTCTAGTCAAGAATGAATTTAAGTGTGTTTTTCTTTCCTATAAGGTTATAGTTAGTAAGAATGAAATGTTTGTAGGAAAATATTACCTTACCAAAGGCCTTTTCAAACTAAATATAATTTTCATTGATATAAAGAAAATTTAAGCTTCTTCTTACTTGCTTGAATCAAATAATTTATGGCATGAACATTTAGGTCACTTCAACTTCAAGACTTTGCAAAAAATGATTAATTTGGAAGTATTGCCTAAGGTTGATTGCAATAACTCGAAATGTCAAATATGTGTCAAAGTATGTCAAATATCCTTATAAGCCAGTTGAAAGAAATTCAAATCCTTTAGACTTAATTCACACAGATATTTGCAATATGAAGTCAATGCCATCTAACTGTGAAAAAATATATTTCATAATTTTTATTGACAATATTACTAAATATTGCTACATTTACTTACTTAATAGTAAATATGAAGTAATTGATTCATTCAAGTAGTATAAAAATAAAGTTGAAACACACCTAAATAAAAAGATCAAAATAATTAAAAGTGATAGGGGTAACGAATATGAATCTCCTTTTGAAGAAATATGTTGGGAATATAGAATTATTTACCAGAGAACTGCCCCTTACTCACCGTAATCTAATGGAATTGCAGAAAGAAAGAATAAAATATTAAAGGAGATGATAAACTCCTAAATGATAAATTTTTATTTACCCCAAAACTTGTGGGGGAAGCTAGTCTTACAGCTAACTGAATACTCAATCGAGTTCCTCATAGTAAAACACAATTCATTCCATATGAAAAATAAAAAAGGAAGAAAACCCAAATTAAAATATTTTAAAGTGTGGGAGTGTTTGGCTAAACTGCAAGTTCCTAAACCCAAAAGGGTAAAGATTGGATAGAAAATTATTGAATGCGTTTTTATAGGATATGAAACAAATAGTAAGGCATATCGCTTTCTGGTTCATAAATAAGAAAACTCCGACATTCATATTAATACGGTAATCAAATTAGAAAATGCTAAATTCTTTGAGAATATTTATCTGTATAAAAAGAAATGTAAATCGTCAAGTAAAAATCTAAGCGACCTCGAGAAGAATAAAAGGAAATTATTTTTATATCACAACCTAAATTCCACCATAGGGGTCGTGATGTCACCCAATTTCTAAAATTAGGCAAGCCGATCAGTTACAATAGTTAAATCAATAAAAATATAATATAATAAAGTAAATTTTAGTATAAATATGAAATAGAGGTAATACAAGCCAAAGTGACGATATTCACAATATCTCTCCGAAACTAGGTAGTACAGAGTCATGAGATCTAACGAAAATTATAAGAATATCTCAAAATACAATATTGTGCGAAAAATGAAATGACAATATCATGATAAAGATAGGACTTCAAAGGACTGTGATGGTCAATGTAGCTACCTTGAATCCTCACGGTCAATGAAGCTCTCACTGCCTTGATCCACTACCTCCAACACTTGGATCTGCACAAAAATGTGCAGAAGTATTCAAGTATAGCATCAGTACCACGGTCGGTACTAGTAAGTATCAAGACTAACCTCGGTAAACTAGTGAAGAGGTTCAAGTTATGTGATAATTACTAGTCAAAATATCATGTGCATAAATCAAAACCAACAACAATCAGGAATTCTAGCATGCGCATGGACACTCGTCACCTCATACGTGCGCAACTCCCACAATATATAGTATAAAACAAGAATCACACCTACAGGGTAAGTGTCCCTTCACAAGGTTAGACAAGAGACTTACCTCACTGAAGTTCCATAACCGACTCCAATGCCTCTCTAACTCCTCGATTCAAATCCAAACGATCCGAAACTAGTCAAACAACGTGCAAATCAATTAGAATATACTCCAATGCTTATAATTTAACAATTTATAACGATTTTTAACTCCGCTTGAAAAGTCAACCCTCGGTCCCACATGCCCGGATTTCAAAAAATTTCGAAGATAAACATTACCTATATGACCACAAACTCAAATATATAATTTATTCCTAATTCTATGTCCAATTTCGTGGTCAAAATTTAAAAATACCATTTCTGAGTTTTCTTCCGAAATTCCCATAATTTCTATTAATTTTCCATGTTAAAATCCATATATAAGCCATGTATTTAACTCAAAACAAGTAGTAATAACTTGCCTTATGATATATGGCAAAAACGATCTTCAAGAATCACCCCAAATCGCCCCACATGAGCTCCAAGAACTTAAAAGTGATAAAATGAGATCAAAATCCCGAAATTAGATGTTTAATACACCTGCGAGGCCTCTTTCTACACGATCATAGTAATTTGTGACAGCTGTTAACAAAAGTTACATCATCGTTTTCCTTCATCGCGATCACGGCCAAAACCTCGCAATCGCAATGTACAAATTTTATTTCCTCTTCACAGACACCCTTTGGTATAATGGCCATAACTTTTTGTACAAAATTCTAAATGACAAACAGTTTGACTTTTCAAAGGGCTACAACTTTCATTATTGGATCATCTCCAAATTCCTTATAGATTGCATGATATAAGCTCCTGAAGTCAGACCACTAACGGCAGAAAATCCTTCTACGCGATTGCAAATTTCCTTCCACGATCGCGATTCACAAGGCTAGGAACAACAATTTGCTCTTCGCGATAGTGGCACTTTCTTCACGATCGCGAAGAAGTATTCACCATATCTTAAAAACATCAGCTCTAACATGGCGAAATGAACCGTAGCCTATTCGAAACACACCCGAGGCCCCCGGAACCCCATCCATTCATACCAACCATTCCCAAAACATAATGCAAACTTGATCGAGGACTCAAATCACACCAAACAACATTCAAACTACGAATCGACAATCAAAACACCTCTTTCAACTTTCAAACTTCGCCGAACGCCTTCGAATTACACTTAAACATTTTGGAATGACGCCAAACTTTACGTCGAGTCACAAATTACGATATGAACCTATTCCAAGGCCTGGAATCCCAAGCGAACATCAATAAAATCAAAGTTCACTTCAAATCAATCTTAGAAAATTCTAAAACCTTCAAAATACCAATTTTCCACAATAAGCATTGAAATGCTTCTAGACCACCCGATACTCAATCCCAACATACGCCCAAGTCCGAAATCGTCATACGAATCTATTGGAACCTTCAAATCCTGATTCCGACGCCGTTTACTTAAAAGTCAAACCTTGGTCAACTCTTCCAACTTAAAGCTTTCGAATTGATAATTTTCCATCCAAATCAACTCTGAACTTCTCGAAATTCGATTCCGACTACGCGTAAAAGTCATAAAACATAAAGTGAAGCTACTCAAGGCCTTAAACTACCGAACAACGGGCTAGAGCTCAAAACATCTAGTCGAGTCGTTACATTCTCCCCCACTTAAATATACGTTCGTCCTCAAACGTGTGAAGAACCACTCCGGAAAACCACTATTTAACATCTTGGGCACCTACCCATGCCACCACAACCCATGTGAACACATTAGCTTGAGCCAGACTGAAGATCCTTCCCGCTGCCTTAGCCCACGAGCCTTAGAACAAAATTCCAACATCCAAAATTTTCTACGAGACCTGATTCTAAGATACGAACACCGTATCAATCTCAACCCGCTGTACCAAACACGATCATACACCCATGCTGAAACCACACAATGGACCACATAATTCGTATGCCCATAATAACATCCTCCAACGGTAAAAGCTACAAATTCACTAACTTGATGATCGTAGTATACCTCATATGCACATAAGCCCTAATACAACCCTCACGATACTGCAACGATGAAAACGACGTGCAGAAGCTCACAACCACCTGCAAAATCAATAA
This sequence comes from Nicotiana glauca, assembly GCA_026770625.1. NCBI lineage: Eukaryota > Viridiplantae > Streptophyta > Magnoliopsida > Solanales > Solanaceae > Nicotiana > Nicotiana glauca. The sequence goes on along the minus strand of MU757742.1, from coordinate 87,025 downwards.
ATCATGGAGTCCTCCACTCAAAAGAATTCTTGCCTCATTCTGAACTGAATGGTGAAATTTTCCCTCTAATAAACCTTATATAAATTCGGTTGCACTAATTTCAAGTCTAATAACCTTGTCTCGCCCTGTACAAGTTGCTCGGGCAATAAGCCACATCAAACACTACAAAAAATCTCATATGATGCCATCAATGAGCCAACAAGCCACAAACTCGAATGTGACCCATAAGGAAGAACGAACTCTGGCAAAGAACCATCCAACCCGCATAACGAATAAAACGGCCAAACAGGTTCTATGAACATATTTCAGAGATGAGAAACAAGGCACACAATTAAGTATAAGGAATCTTACTCAGCATTTCATTATCGCGGCGTGCAACCCGATCCACACATGACACCGTTGCAGTGTACAGCCTGATCCAGACATGACACGGTTGTGGCGTGTAACCCAATCCAAATAGCATACCCATGGCGGCGTGCCACCCGATCCACACATAATAATAAATAAGTAAATACCATCAAGCCATAATGCTTATACCTATGAAATACCCGAATATCAACCACAAGCACACTAAGTGCAAAAATATAACCCTCGGGAGACGGATAGCGCTATGCACTACAAAACTCGAGCTCGACTAAGGTTCAATAACGAAAAGCTACAAATAACCACAACACACGTGCGAATAATCAAGCCGTCTCACAACCCACTTGGCATATTAGAGTATTACAGGGAATAGATGATGACAGGAATAACATCCAACACCCGAAGACATGTAATTAACATTAGTTATAATAACGGACCTCAAGCCGATTTCGATCTTCCATACTGGGCCAATAACCTTTCAAGGATCCATAATGACCCTATTTATGACACATAAGAGCAGCCATCAAATCCGGAACAAACTCCCATAGTCCACAACCAAAGGAATAGAGAGCCTCTCAGTCATAACCTCTCCCATTGGCGATAATACCAAAATATCCATACCTATTTTAAATCTCTAACAATCGAATGACTAATGCGTCCCACTTATACGATCTTCCCGTGAGATATACTCCCACAACCTTCCGCATCAGGTAGTAAAATCTGATTATTAATGGCCATCGACCATGCTATTTCTATCATACTGGCCAAGCATCTGCATTTCAATACCAAACACTCCTACAAAAAAACAGACCATCCTCAGGCTGCCCGAAAATAGTGCCAAAATACTCTGAACATCTGAAATCCTCCCCCGCTCCTCCGAGCTTGTGACATTCTTATCAATATCAAACCGCAACCTTGATCCTCAACTTCCAATTTCCATACCGCTCACTGCACTTATCTAACGTTACGCGAGAGTACAAGAATTTCATCATAACTCCTGAACCACCAATAGAATAAACACTTCATCATCTAGAACTCTTTTACTCAATATATTTTAGAGGAACAATTGCAACATGCAACTGAATTCCCATAACCGCAGAAAATACAAACCTCAAGTTGTAGTCTAAACCACCATAACTTTTTCGGGATCCGTCTACATATAACAGACCATCATAATCAAATACCTCCAAATCAATCAAATTACGGTGGTTTTCAAGCCTGCACGCACAGCCACAAATCACATGTATAGCTTAACATACCGAAGGAATTGATCATTTCCACAACCATGCAAATTCAATCCATCACTAATTGACCCAACCTCTTCCGATTTACTCTTGACTTGCCTTCGAAATAATAATAGCTCCCTTAAAATACATTACAGACCTCAAACAACACTCATCCTGAGTGACCCCAAATCACGAAACTGCATCGTCTTATCATCCATAAGCCATTTTATACCCTCTTCATGCACTCAACAGTATCTCTAACTAATACACCGTGCTGATGAGATCTTCTGCGAATCTGAAGTTGTTTCTACCACTTTTATAACACTGCACCACATACCCGATGATAACATAGAATACTCTAAGTAACCTTCACAGTCTGCTACAAAACCCAATCTTTAGCCACATAACAAACCCGAAAAATCCTTAAGCACCACACTGTAAATCTTGAATCCACTAGGACCATTATTAAGAGTCGCCTACTCTTATCCAGTCTCGATTATTTAACCAAATAACTAGTGCTCCGTTAGAACATGTGTGCTCCCATGAAGCAAATGATAAATCATTTTCCTTGCCCATCACATCCACAGAAGCATAACTTCTGAGCTATCCTTAGCACCTGCACACGAATCAATAAGGCGAAATGTAACACATATACGTCAAACTTCCTTATCCAAAATTCTCATCTTCATGGTCATAACTAATCCACCAATGCACCGATAACCCAAAACTATACAGCCACATGACCACGTATTATTTATAGACGATGGGCTCCCCCACCTAGCTTTACACTACAATCACATAGATCCAAACCCCACAACAACCACTTCTTCCCAGTTACCATGATTCCATACTGTTGCTCAACCAAATTCATCATAAGTTCTTGTTGGACTAATCGTAACACATCCCGAATTATCCGCCACAATTGTACTTGACCTCCTAGCCACCATATCTTCTTCTTCAAGCGATCCAAGCTCACCTCACAGTACATTCATCCCATGTTAGGCAGTAAGTAGAACTCTTCATAGAAACCTCATCAAAAATCACACAAGCGCTAACCTACTCACATGAGATAGCCTACCTGTGTACCCTTATGTCAACCTCCTCTAACTTCATTGATGTAGTTGCATCCATTATGAGATCAACTAACCTCCCTGTGTCCTTACTGATTTTCCATTAGTAAGATTTCCTTCATTCATTAACATCACCCAAAGGTCCAACAATATGTTATCAAGCCCTTCTCGCTACATTCAAAATTTCCTAGGCATAGAAACCACCTCAGAGATCATCTCCTTTGAGCCATCAACACTGGAAACACCGATTTGGTCCTTAAGTTGCAGCACACAACCATTTCAGATAACTTCCTGTTAGGTTCCATCTCATGACACCGCGTCCAGAGGCAAACAAATGAAGTCCAACATGTCGATGAGCCTCAATGCATTCAATTAAGGACGACGACGTCGTGATATTAACAAGAGTTCCACCAAATTCGGAGATATCAAATCTCGACCATAGGCAAGACTGAAGCTGGAATGAAATGACGAAATACTTCTCCACAATGTGACGGTAATGGTCTGCACACATTCGCAAAGAATAGCATCATGCTCCGCATCCGTAGCATCTTCACAATTCGTCGGTGCCCAATTGATAACAAACACTCCACACCGCATAAGAATGATTAGTAAGGGAATGAAGGCATAAGCTTCAATGGAATCAAACCACATGATGAGGAATCAAGAAGGGAAGTGCTCCTAACAGCTCTGTAGCCTCTCAATAATAAGTACAGACGTCTCCATACCGATCTGTAAGATTCTACTAGACTTGCTCATGACTCGTGAGACCTAAGTGAACCTAGCGCTCTGATAACAAGCTGTCACGACCCAAAATCTACTATAGGCCGTGATGGTGCCCAACGCCGCTATTAGGCAAGCCAACACTTAACTATTTATTTTGTTATCTTTAGAATCATGAATCTTATTAACATAAAGAGGTTAGTGCATTAAAATAAATTGTAGTTATGTACAGTTTAATTAAAAATAATAAGTAAAAGTGTATCAATGTAAAAAATCCATAACTATTATAGAACACCACCAAAATCCGGTGTCACAAATGCATGAACATCTACTAGAACGTACAATAACAATACAACATGTCACACCCCAACCTCGGGAGGCGCGATCAGCACTCAATCAAGTTACCCCAACTGAGCAAGCCTTACCCGAACACTCCCTACCCAACTCAATATGATTACGGGATCTGATTCTATTTAGTTTAATTAGATAATAAAAGGGGTTGTACATTCAACATGGATATCTTATTTTATAACACAACCTTAAACAGTAGTTAGGCTTCCACGATTTCGTACAGTTATAGTTTATGTGAGAATGCACGGGAAAAAAATATTATTGAATAATAATGACAATGATACACTGAGCCCTATATATATACAATACATGTCCTACTCCTAATACATATGGGATTAGGGTTATATACTACTATTTATACAATGAAACTAACACTCCCCCTCAAGCTGGTGCATATAAATCATATGTACCGAGCTTGTTGCATATATAACTAATACGATGACTAGTGAGGGACTTGGTGAAAATATCAGCAAGCTGATAATTTGACTTTACAAATTTTGTTGCAATATCTCCCGAGAGTATCTTTTCTCTAATAAAGTGACAGTCTATCTCGATGTGTTTAGTTCTATCATGGAACATTGGATTTGACGCAATATGAAGAGCAGCTTGATTATCACACACAAGTTCCATCTGACTAATCTCACCAAATTTCAGCTCCTTGAGCAACCGTTTGATCCAAATTAGCTCACATGTGGCCATAGACATTGCTCGATATTCTGCTTCTACACTAGACCGAGCAACCACATTCTATTTTTTGCTCTTCCAAGACACCAAATTTCCTCCTACTAAGACACAATATCCATACGTAGAACGTCTATCAGAAGGTGATCTGCCCAATCAGCATCATCCAATGATCTGCTCATGGCCTCGATCTTCAAACAATAAGCCTTTGCCTGTAGCTAATTTTATATACCGAAGAATGCGGACAACTGCATCCCAATGACTATCATAGGGAGAATCCATAAACTGACTCACAGTACTCACAGGAAAGAAAATGTCAGGTCTAGTCACTATGAGGTAATTTAATTTACCAACCAACTGCCTATATCTTGCAGGATCGCTAGGAGGCTCCCCCTGTCCTGGAAGAAGTGTAGAATTCGGATCCATCAAAGTGTCAACAGGTCTACAACCTGTCATTCCTATTTCCTCAAAAATATCTAAGGCATACTTCTGTTGTGAGATCATAATACCTGAGCTAGACTGAGCGACCTCAATACCCAAAAAATACTTTAATCTGCCTAGATCCTTAGTCTGAAAGTGCTGAAAGAGATGTTGCTTCAACTTACTAATACCATCCTAATCATTACCAGTAATAACAATATTGTCAACATAAATGACCAGATAAATACAGAGATTTGAAGCAGAATGTCAATAAAATACCAAGTGATCAGCTTCACTACGATTCATGCCAAACTGAGCAAGCCTTACCCGAACACTCCCTACCCAACTCAATATGATTACGGGATCCAATTCCGTTTAGTTTAATTAGACAATAAAAGGGGTTGTACATTCAACATGGATATCTTATTTTATAACACAACCTTAAACTGTAGTTAGGCTTTCGCGATTTCGTACAATTATAGTTTAGAAGGAAGCAAGAGTACAAAGTTACGACATGATTTGTTGACCTATCCAATACCCGTGCATAACCCACACAACCGTCTATGGAGCCTATAAAGATACAAAGGATACTGATAACAACACCGGCAACAAGGCCCCGGCTATACCTCAAAATGAATATCTATCACAAAAGGTGTATAACATAACCCCTTGATTGAGGAAGGGGCTCACCAAGATTCTTGAGAAGAGGATGCTCTGCTACACACGATCGGCACAACCCGCTATGGAGCCACCTACATTCATTTAAAATGTAGTGCCCTCGGCAAAAGGGATGTTAGTACCATGGAATAGTACTAGTATGTATAACTAAACACCATCCTGTTAGAAAGAACAACCACACAAGAGTAAAGAAAAAATAGTAAAGGCAACAAAGTTTCAAATAAGCACCATGCCAACAATATAAGAAGGTTCCCATGATTTTCACATAGTTTCTGAAATTTCAAATTGGAGTATCCCACACTATTGCATCATTATCCATATTACCACCGCTTCCGTGAGCGAAGTCCGATCACGGCCCGATCGGCTAAGCCGTCTCCCCGAGACGTTACCATTATTTCATTATTCACTTTCCAAACTCAATCATCAACACATTACCACCATGTGTACATATGTATCATGGCGTCCAATCACGGCCCGATCGGCTAAGCCGTCTCCCCGAGACGTTACCATTTTCCGTTATTCATCTCACACCAATCTTTGGTCACACATGTGTTAGTTTACCAGCACTTGGGGCCATAGTTTCCACATTTCATAACTTATGTTTCACATTGTTCTCATTTTCAACATTTACTTTGACACTTAAAGTTATAGGCATATACAAAAGCAATTTAAGTCATAAGCATAGAGGAAAATTTGTCAAGTTTGGCATATTAGTTCCAAAGTAACCTTGGCATGACAGTAAGGCATTTAGCACATAGTTCATGTTCTCCACACATCTTTCATTTGCAAGAATAACACATTAAACACCTAAATAATTGCCTACCTCATACCTTTTCACAACATCAATTCATTTAACATAACAAGCATTTCATCAATTACGTTTCGAACTTAGAACACTTACATGGGCACTATGCAAGCTCAATTTCTAAGAGGAGGGGTTTTTAGCCATACATACCTCAACAAATCTTTCTTCTAATTCTTATAAAATTCCGGAACTCTTAGCACTTCAATCTATTGTATAAGAATTACAATTAAACCAAGAATTGGTTACGAGATTAAGATTCTAGCTCGTTTGAGTATATCATCAAACATCAAAGGTGCATTGTAATCTTGGGCCCCTTTTTGAAAGATTTTTTTTTTAATATTATACCCCAATTGTTGTCTCTTTAGCTCTCATCCTCCCCATACCCCGTTATCTCTTTTGCGTGCAAGATTACTAGTCTTATACCCATATATCCACTTGCTAATTACTTATATTAATAGAAAATTTGAAATTATTGATGAGGGTACAGTTCTTACCTCTTAGGATGAAGACCTAGTAGCTTCAATTGACAATCTTCAGGGATTTGGGGAAAGGATTTAGAGAGAACTTGATGAAGATTACTCCTTCTCACTCTAGACTCCCACTCTCTCTCTATGTCGTGAAAAATAACCGAAAAATGTTCTATTGGGGAGTTTTTAATGGGATGGGGTCGGGTTTTAAAAATTTAAAAATAGGAGCCCCGATTCAGATCTGCGATTGCAAAGTTGACATGCGGCCCGCATAATGGACCGCAAAAATGCTTCCCAAAACTTGAACACACTATTTGGGTATGCGGCAGAAATGTGGTCCACATACCCGTTCTGCGGTCACATAATCGGCATAACTGCCCCTTACAAAATTCTAAGGGAATTATGAGACGACTATGTGGTCCGCATATTGGTTATTCCACATAATTGACCGCATAGTTGACCTCAAATTTGACCAACACACTGACTCACTTTGCGGCGACTATGCAGTCCGCATACCTAATATGCGACTGCATTCTCGACCGCAGAATTGCACTTTTCTGGAAAATATTATTTCTTTAATACATATTCCTAATATGGCACTACGAGCTTTCGGGTTTAGAGTAAAAATCTCTCACGGGCCTCACACAACATCTGTTTGTAATACATTAGAAAGGAAAATATAAATAATTCTGATGCAGACTCTGTATGCTGAGGATTATAACATGGGATATAGCTCACCATAAAATCCTCGCAATAGCCGCGCCTTTGCACCCAAAAGATCATAAAAAAACCCTGCACAATAAGTGCAGAAGTGTAGCATAAGTACGTAAATCAATACGTACCCAGTAAGTATCTAGCCTAACTCCGGAGAAGCAGTAATGAAGAGTTGACTTTGACACTTAATAGTGGTCCGATAAATCAAGTACAATACAAAGTAAATAAGTATGAGGCATGGAAAATAAACAGTGTAAGAAAATATAGGTACATGGTAAGATCCTCCCCTAAACGGTAAACACTAGCTCTCAATTATCGGATACCTCCTCAACCAAAGTACATATATAAAATGGTCCCCACCAGATAGGTCATCACAACTCAAATCAGTAAAACTCACGAGTACATTGTCTTTTGTCAAATATTACGCACGATTCTACCGAGATGAATGGCCCGATCCCATAAGAGTAGTTCATGAAATTGCCGACGCGAATGGACCGATCCAATAGAAGCATTTTATAAAAATACTGAGGCGAATTGACCAATCCCATAAGAATATGATACATGATAGTGCTGAGACGAACGACACTATCACATAAGAATATGATACTACCGAGGCGAATGGCCCGATCCTATAAGAGTGTGGTATATAATCCTGCTGAGGTGAACAGACCGATTCTATTAGAATAAGAAGCTTTAATGGGTCCTTGACCTCATTCACAAATATATGCGTGAGTTATGAAATTTAAAGAAGCTTTTCGATTAAAACGCACAACGCGAGAGAAATTCGTAAGGAAATCACAATTATTCCGCGGCTAGTAAAGTAGCTCATCAGATCTCTTACAATAGTGAGTCCATCACTTTACGCAAGCCTAGTCTCAGGTCGTAACACGAAATCAAGTAACTAAGCAGGCAAGAATAACTCAACTAGTACAAAAAAAGCATGGTGTAAATCCTAGTCTACCTGGACATAATCAGGAATTCTAGCATTCGCACAGACACTTGTCACTCATACGTGCATAGCTCCCACAACATGTATCATATAATAAGAATAACACGCACGGGGTAATTTCCCCCTAACAAGGTTAGACAAGAGACTTACCTCGCTCTGAAGTTCCATAGCTGACTCCAATGCCTCTCTAATTGCTTAACTCAAAACCAAACGATCCAAAACTAGCCAAACAACGTGCAAATCAATTAGAATATACTCTAATGCTTACAATTTAACAATTTATAATGATTCCCAACTCCGGTCGAAAAGTCAACAAATTCAACCCTCGAGCCCACGTGCCCGGATTCCTAAACTTTTCAAAGATAAATATTACCCATAATACCACGAACTCAAATATATAATTTATTCCTAATTCCATGTACAATTTCATGGTCAAAATCTAAAAACACCATTTCTCATTTTTTTTCCAAAAATTCCATAATTTCTATCAAATTTCCATGTTAAAATTCATATATAACCCATGTATTTAACTCAAACAAGTAGGAATAACTTACCTTATGATATATGGCAAAAATGATCTTCAAAAATCACCCCAAATTGCCCCACATGAGCTTCAAGAACTTAAAAGTGAAGAAATAAGATCAAAATTCCAATATTAGATGTTTAATACACCTGCTAAGCCTCCTTCTACACGATCGTGGTCATTATCCATGAAATCGCAATTAACAAAAGTTACACCATCATTTTCCTTCATTGCTATCGCGGCCAAAACCTTGTGATCGCGATGTACAAATTTTGTTTGCTCTTCACGGACACCCTTTGATATAATGGTCATAACTTTTTCTACAAAATTTTAAATGACAAATGGTTTGATATTCAGAAAACTAGATTCTAAAGGGATATAACTTTTATTTTTGGATCATCCCTAAATTCCTTTTAGATTGTAAGATATATCTCAAAGTCAGACCAGTGACAACAGAAAATCCTTCTACTCGATCGCAAATTTTCTTCCGTGACCATAATTTACAAGGTCTGGAACAACACTTTTCTCTTCACGAAGAAGGATGCACCATATCTCATAAACCTCAGCCCAAACATGGCAAAATGACCCGTGGCCCATCCGAAACACACCCGGGGCCCTCAGGACCCCGTCCAATCATACCAACCATTCCCAAAACATGATGCAAACTTGATCGAGGCCTCAAATCATATCAAAAAAATATTCAAACTATGAATCGATGATCAAAATACCTTTTTCAACTTTTAAACTTTCAAACTTTGCCGAACGTGTTCGAATTACAATTAAACATTCCGGAATGACACCAAACTTTACGTGCAAGTGGAAAACCATGATATGAACTTATTCCAAGGTTCGTAATCACAAACGGACATCAATAAAATCAAAATTCACTTCAAATAAATCTTAGGAAATTCTAAAATCTTCAAAATTCCAACTTTCCATAATAAGCGTCGAAATGCTTCTGGACCACCCGATACTCAACCACAACATACACCCTAGCCTAAAATTATCATACAAACCTATTGGAATCTTCAAATACCAATTCCGAGATCGTTCACTCAAAAGTCAACTCTTCCAACTTAAAGCTTCCAAATTGAGAATTTTCCATCAGAATCAACTTCGAACTTCCCAAAATTCGATTCTGACCACGCGTACAAGTCATAAAATATGAAGCGGAGCTACTCAAAGCCTCAAACCGCCAAATAACGTATTAGATCTTAAAACGACCAGTCAGATGGTTACGCATGCATTACTTGATGTTGTTATCACATGCTCTATCTTTTATTGTCAAACATGGCTTTATATGCCTTAATTGATGTTGTTATATCTCTTATCGTCATGTGCCTTCTTAATTTTGGAGTTATTCTCATTTGAAATTATTGTTCCATGATGTCTCTCCGTGTTGAATTATCTCATGCATTTAGACGTAGTTGCTATTTCATACTATCTTTTTAGTTGTTAAGCTTATGTTATACAATTGAATTGGAAGTTGTATTTTTGTAGGAATATCTTTATTTTGAGTTATTGAAGTGGAATTTATGAAAGCCATTATCACATTGAGGGTTGTTGATTATTGAGTTATCTTTTCATGTTGAATAATTCTCATTCATTTTGTTATTATTGAGGTTCTTGTTCATATTATGGTTGAGCCATGGGCTATATGTTGTGGTAACTTTTGTATTGTTAATTTTGACAAGTTGTGGCATATGGGGACTTGTGGTAAGAGTTGTTATTATGTTTTGATATTGACGCACATGCGGCGATATAAGAATAGAGGTTAATGTGCATGCGACGGTATAATGTGAGATTTATTTGTGTGTTGCTAGTAAAGGAATTGCTTGAAGCTACACAGAGACATAAGGGGGCTGAGTGCATATTGCTATTTCGGAAAAATATTTTCAAAAAGATCTAAATTAAGTCTCACGTGACGATATATAGAAAGATTGTGATTTGTGAAATGAAGTTATGAGGTGTGGCACCTCAGTTGTGGTTCTTATTGTACATTCTATGTTAAAAGGCTTGTTGATTGAACAACTTTTGATGTTTCCTCCTTTTCCTTTCTTGTATTTGTCCGTACTTGATTACTTATTGTTCTCATCATGTGTTCATTTCTTGTTGTCTTTATTGCCTTAAATCCTGTTGTTAGCTTACATTATTACAATGCCTTATTGTCATCTATTTACCTCGCTTCACATTATTAGACTATATTATATTTTATTTAGTTATTACCATCCTAGTAGGTGTCTTGATCAGGCCTCGTCATTACTCTACCGAGTTTAGGCTTGATACATATTGGGTACCGTTGTGGTGTACTCATACTACACTTCTATATATTTTTGTACAGATCCAAGTACATCTGCTCGTGCCGGATGCTAGTGATCGTACAGTTATTTTCGGAGACTTCAAGGTATACCCGGCTCACAGACCTCAATGTCACCTTCAGTTGTTACTTTTACTATTGTACATCTTCTATTCAGACAGTATTGTATTAGAGATTCTTAGTTTATTTCTGTAGAGCTTATGACTCAGTTCCACTGGTTTTGGGGATTATGTTACTAATGTTCCGTATCTGAAGTTATTATGATCATTATTGGTTTATTTTATTATCTTAATTTGTTATTTCTGTTAAGTTATTTATGAGTGTTAGCCTTACCTAGTTTTAGAGACTTGGTGCCATCGCGACTACCTTAGGTGAAATTTTGGGGTCGTGACAAAAAGCTGGCCAATGTTGCTTGGTTGTTGCATTTCATTTTTTCTTGCAATTTCCTTCATAGTTTACTTGATTTATTTGTATATCTCCTTTATATACTGGATCGATGAATGAGCAGAGTACGTTAGGTAATTTGTTGCACCAAGGTGGATCTTAATGTGATTTATGACTGATCATATTATTGTTCTGTACTTGTTGGATTTATGAATTGTACATGTTATAGTAGGTATCATTTATAATTCTAATTTTTATTTGGATGTTAGTTATGATACTTGCTGAGTATCTGTGGTTGGTTGTACTTATACTGTACTCTGCACTTAATTGTGGAGATCCAGGTATTGGACCGAGCCACTAGTAGTTGAGGTTTGCTTGCTGAGTTGTCATCCGAGAGACGAGATAGAGTTGCATTTCAAACGCAGTCCTGGCACATTTTTTTCATTTTGTATTGTTGTTTTGTATTCAGACAGTCTTGTTATTTGTAATTTCAGACTTGTATTTTGTCTTAGAGCTCATAACTCTTTGTTTACCAGTTTTGTGGAATTTGTTTTGTATCGACACTGATGTTTATGTTAATTGACCTTAGGCTTGTAATATTTCTGTTAATTCGGTATTTATATTTCTTTTTTGTTATACTTGGCTTTCCTAGCTAGTAAGTTAGGCGCCGTCATGATCGGTTGGTAGTTTTGGGATCGTGACACAAACATATTCATAAAAATTGTGACGCAAAGTATTTACTATATTCATATATTGTAATCCCTACATAACTAGCAACCAAACATTTCCTAATAACTTTTTCACGAACTTCATATAATGCACTTGTTAAGATTAGATAAGCCTACAAACATGCTTTATATCGAATAAGAATTGGAAAGAAAGCTATCAAGGGGAAAATAAGAATTCTAGCATGATGTCGAGTGGAAGATAAGTTTCTCAAATAATTATCGAACTTACATTTGTTTTATAATAAATAAACTAACTTTCTAGCTATAAAATCACTTAGCTTATGAATAACTTTTCATAAAAAAAGTCTTTGTATATTTTTAAACCGCAATGTTACGTAGTGCAGTTAAGATTAAATTCTTTAGTTGATTTGGAGTTAATTGTGAATTATAGATTAAAATGCCCATAGTTTATGGGGGAAACTATAGCCTTCTTAGCTCAGTGGCAGAGCGCGTGGCTTTTAACCACGTGGTCGTGGGTTCGATCCCCACAGACGGCGAATAACTACCTTTTTTTTTGCAGATTTTAGATGGAGAATTAGAATACCATATTTTTATTGGTAGAGCATGAATAATATCTCAAAACCTTTAAATATGTAATCTATATACTAGTACTAAACTAATATCTTGGTAGGTACTTAATGAGGCAAAAAAGTAGTTACTTGGTAACTTCTTTTTTAGCAAGTAATTTACTATCTTCCAGATTACTAGCTTTATTTGAAGCAATACCATAATACCATATATTCCTTAAAGCCCTATATAGGTGGCCTAAATGGAATTAACAATTCATACTTTCACATACACAAAAGTTCAAGTGTGAACAAAAATGAAGAGTTACATTATGTTTTTCCTCCTCTCTATGGCAATATTTTTCACTTTGTTTGATCCTTCACTAGGTCGGCTGTCTTCTTCAATGCATATGCAATCCTTTTTCCTCGCTAGTATGTTTTTCAAAGATTTTCATCTCCATTTTTTAATTGCATTAATTAACATATAGTCTTCTCTTTTCTTTGTTTTAGGTGATCCTAAGTTTTGCCCAGGAAGTTTCAAGGCTAATCAAACATGTGATAAAATTAGTTGTGGCAATCTAGCTCTATTCCAGTGGCCAGCAAGTATGATGCCTCATAGTTGTACATGTGCTGCTGCAGGAAGTAATCAAAGTCTTTGTACATGTCAAATAGTTTGCTAAGCAAACCAATGCAAAAGAAAAGGCAGTTATTGTCAATGCCAATTGATGAGTAATCATATCAAATATGTATTCAATGATCGCGAATAAACACAAATAAAAGTTCTCTCTATAATATATTATTTTTTAGAATATTTTCTTACTTCAATCTAATATGGTGAAGATAGTTATGTTTGACCTCGAGTAAATATTGGCATTTGTATAAAATGCAGCTGAAATATTGTCACGACCCCATTTCCCAAACCCGGTCGTGATGGCGCCTCTCGTGAAGACAAGGCTAGCCAGACCATCTCAGAACATCACTTAAAGCAGTTATATAACAGTTCGAATATGAATTAATCAATATAAATACAATCCAATACAGCCCGACCGGGGTGTCACAAGTCACGAGCATCTA
>MU757742.1:34004-54575 GCA_026770625.1 Nicotiana glauca | reverse complement strand
CATTTAAAACCTTGGACTGAAATTAAATGATATGCAATATCATGCTATGTAGCAATATCAATCCTCGAAGGATTTCACAAGTCGGCACAAGGTCCCAAACATGGCAATCAGCCCAAATTATGATGATAACCAGTAATTTCAGTCAAATACGCAGTAAAATCAACAACCGGGACGGACCAAGTCATAATCCCCAACGGTTCTCTACCCCACGCTCATATCCGATGTGCAAGTCACCTCAATACGGCACTATGATGTGCAAATCCGGGGTTTCAAACCCTCAGGATATCATTTACAAGTATTACTCACCTCTAGCCGGCCCAAAGTCTAGCTCGCTATGCCCTTGCCTCGCAAATCGACCTCCTCGCGTGTCGAATCTACTCAAAACCATAACGAATACATTACAATAGGCTAAGGGGACATAACCCAATCGAAAAGACTCGAAAAACATCGATGAAGTTCGATTTCTAAAAGACGGGGTTGTAACCCATATATATCTGAAATTCGTCCCTTAATGCTACTACAATGATCCAATACCGTTGTATAACTTCAATCTACAAAACAACATTCAATAGGGCCAATATTGGTAATAATCTCCATAACTTATGCCATTTAGGCATATTATCAAACATATTGTAGGCATAGATATTTACACCTCATGACTATAGTATTGGTTCCTCCAACTATCTCCATTAACCAACAATTCATCTCACTATCATTCTTTAGCAATTTATACTCCTAACATCACATGTGTGATCAACCATTCACACCCAAACCAACAAAATTCGATCAAATATACACATTTAAATCCCTACTATGTCCATGTATTTAAATTGGAAATTTATGGTCTCCAATCACTATACCATAAGTTGTAATACATGATTCATACTCATAATTTCATAATAACTCCATATATGTAAGTCTAAGGTATAGGTTTACCTCTTGTAGACTAAATCTTGAAAGACAACTTTGGGGTGTTCTTGAGATTTTGAAGAAATCCTATGAAATCCAATAAAAAATCATGTTGTAACTAGTGATTGAGAAGTGAAATCACCATGAAAACACACTTAAAAGCTTACCTTAGGAGTGCAATTGGATGCCTTGGTCGGATTGGGAGTGTTGGGGAAGCCCTAGGCTTGAGAAATGACTCAAGTTCTGTCATTTCCCGTCCTTAGGTATATTTAGAGGCCTGACACTAGCGCGCCCGCGCTAATTCCGTGCTAGTGAGGCAGAAGATAACTCAATTAGCGCGGGCTACTAGCGCGCCCGCGCTAAGGCCGCGCTACTGATACATGCCCAGTAAAATGATCATAACTTTCTATATACACCTCCAAATGATGAACGGTTTAATGCGTTGGAAACTAGACTCAAAGGGCTTTAATTGGATAGGTTATGAGTCACAGAAATCCTTATATAACAGTAGATATGATCGTTTAAAGTGAGGTCTTGTGCCCACTCATTTACAATTTCGTCTATTATGAAATTTTCCAACTTTAAAAGTTCCCGTTAGCCATCCGAAATCACCCTGAGGCCCCCGGGACCTCAACCAAAAATGCCAACACCTCGTAAAATATTATACAAACTTGATCCAATCATAAAAACACATCCAACAACACTAAAAAAACCATCAAATTTCCTCAAATCAAAGCCTAAGTTCAACCAAAACTTTCGAAACTCGCATTCGATCAAAAACCTGACCAAACGATGTCCGAATGACCTGAAATTTTGCACAGATATCCGAAATCACCTAACAAAGCTACAGCAACTCTCGGAATTCCATTCCGACCCTCGGTTCAAAATCTCACCTATCAACCGGAGCCAAAACTCAAACTTCGCCAATTCAAGCCTAACTCTACATCGGACCTCCAAATTCAATTCCAATCGCGCTCCTAAGTCACAAATAATCCCCAGAGCTACCAAATCATTAGAATTCACATCCGAGCCCTCTAACTAGATAGTCAACTTCCGGTTGACTTTTTTCAAAACAAGCTTCTCTTTAAGAGGTTAAGTGCCTCATTTCCATCTAAAATCAATCCAATTCTACCCGATCGCCTCAAATACTGATATTGAAACATAGAGAAGCATATTGTGGGGGAAACGAGGTGGTAACTCATAAGATGACGGGTCGGGTCGTCACATATCCCTAGGTAGAATCTATAAAATGAGGGTTAAAGCCTCACGCTCTTGTTAATCAATCTTTCCCAACCCCAAATAATCTTTCCCAAAATTAATTCAAAGTTAATGGGTGAGTCCTAGGGTTAGCTAATCCATTTGGAAACATTAAAGAACAATAATAATTAAAGTAACAATAATTCACTTCATAAAAAGATAAAAATCATTCAATACATAAGCACAACAAGATATTTAATCCACAATTCAAATATGAATATTCCCATAAATAAGATTCAAGTATTGAATTAAATACTACATACTTAGATATACAATACAAAGCAAGGAAATGACGAAATAAACATAAATGGATAAGATATTCTCAACCAAACCAAAAGCTTCAAATCTTCAAGACCAAAGTATGTGTGCAAACCCTAGAGCTACTTGTCCCCCCCCCTTTTGGGGTACCCCCAAAGCTTCAATGTAAATCATATCAACGCCAAGTAAATAATAAAAGTAAAGGCAGCTTCCAACCTTGTTCTCTCTAGTCCTAAGACTGAAAATAAGCCAAAAGATATTTTACAAATGAGCTAAGTTGGATATTAAATGGTTTGAGGCCAAAAAATATGAAATTTCAGAATTATCCAGAACTGAAGCACGATTTTCGCAGTTGCAAACATAAGTTCGCAATTGCGAACTATGTCTATACTACTTAACTTCGCTTTTGCGATAAATACTTCGCATTTGCGAAGGTTGTCTGCTTAGGTTGACTTCGCATTTCCGAAATCTTCTTCGCATTTGCGAAAACTGCATGAATAGTCTTTCTTCGCAATTCCCATGCATTACTCGCAATTCCCACGACTGTTGGCTTCGCAATTCCCAGGATTTTATTGCAATTGCAACAACTGAGGGCATTTCCCAGATTTTCCTCTTTTTAGCTTCTTTTTGCCTCGTTTCACTTAGTTTCTTCAATATCACTTCTAAATCACGTAGAACCTGCAATATAGAAGTAAATGGCATTAAACATATGATTTTATCACTCAAACATAGCAAAAATATAGGCTTAAAGACAAGATAAGTTGGTAAAATACCAACTTATCAATCCTCAAAGTCAACTTCCGGTCAAACTTATGAAATTTCTAAACCTTCAATTTCCATTTTTCGCTAATTAGTGTTGAATCCTTCAGGAACATGCAAATGCAAATCCAGGTATACGCCTGAGTCGAGAATCACCATCCGGACCTAACGGAACCATCAAAACTCTGTTCCCGGGTTAAATACCTAAAAGTCAAACGTGGTCAACTCTTCCATCTTAAAGTTTCAAACATGAAATTCATTCTTCCAAATCACTTCCGAATCACCTAAAAAATCAAGACCGACAGTTCATACAAGTCATAATACATGATACAAAGCTACTCAAGACTTCAAATAGTAAAAAGGGACACAAAGGCTCGAAACGACCAATCGAGCTATTACATAAAATCTCACCATTGGGATCGTCATGGCACCTAGTCTCTAAGACTAGGTAAACCTAGCTCATGTTACGAATTTAGCAGAAATAAATGACTAAGCTATTATTTAAAACTAATAAATGACATAAAATGAACCATAATAGAGCAACAATCATATAACTCCCAAACCAGTAGTATAGGGTCATAAGCTTTATTGAAATATACTAGAAATATCTATTAAAAAAAGTTCGAAAACAAAAGAAACAATAGAATATGATCACTAGAGGGTGAATTCGAGGCTCGCGAGCGTTAAACAGGTATACCTTAAAGTCTCCTCAATATCTGAATCAACTCACTAGCGTCCGGCACGGGCAGAGGTACCTGGATCTCCACAAAAATATATAGAAGCGCAGTATGAGTACACCACAACGGTACCCAGTAAATAGGAGTGTACATAGGTCAGGTTGGTTTGGATTTTTTAATTATCAAACCAAACCAATAATACCGGATTTTTAAATCTATAAACCAAATCAAACCAACAAAGTCGAATTTTTCAATTTTGATTTTACTCGATTTTTTTTATTTTTTGGGTTTTTAAATTTTTTCTCCCAGTAAAGTCTTTATAGCACAAAATATGTAACTTGTACTTTTAATATTTCTTCAATCCTAGTAAGATACAACTATATAATATATTTTTCAAAAAATAACACAATAATATGAGATAAGTCATATCATTCTACTAATATTCAATAACAAAAATAATAAAATTACATAAAGCAAATATTTCAAATTAATAAGACGTAATAAAAATTAACATAATCTAGAAGTATTATATAACTCATGCTAAAATAAGTATAGCTAATTAGTACTACTCCTTCCGTTCTAATTTATGTGAACATGTTTGGCTAGGCACAAAGTTTAAGAATAAAATGAAGACTTTTGGAATTTGTAATCCTAAACAAGTCAAAAAGGGCCCCAGAGTATTTGTGTGGTTATAAAAGTTTCTCGTTAAGGGTAGAATTGGAAATTTATGCTAATTTTTTTCCAAATTAAAAAAGGGGTCATTCCTTTTGGAACAGATCAAAAAGGAAATAGGTTCTCATAAACTGTAACGGAGGGAGTATTAATTACAGAACTATGCTCTAAAGAAAAAGATAAACGAAGTTATGCATTTTTATTATAAAATAATGTAAAACTAAAAAATAGATATCCAACAGTATATTATTCGTAGTGTAAAATTGAATTTATTTTGTTAGCATTAGTATTGATTCGAACTTTGTTTGAGTTACTATATTTATGGGCTATAAATTTTATCTTCCATTCAAGAATGTTAAGTCCAAACTTGAAATAATACGTTAAAAGATAAAATGGTAAAAAGATTTAAGAAATATTTATAAATTATATTATAATAAATATTTATATGTATAAAATATTTTTAAAAATCTTATAAATGCACTAACGCGTTGGTTTGGTTTTGGCTTGACCCTTTTAAGTTAAAACCAAACAAAACCAATTATATTCGTGGTTTTTTTCCAATACCAAACCACAATCCGGATTTTTTTCGGTTTGACTCCGATTATCGGTTTGGTACAGTTTATCGATTTCCTTTGTACACCCTTACCAGTATGTATCCTCAGTGGAATAGTGACGAGAAAAGTCAAGACACTCACTAGACACAAAATATGTGCAAGATATTAATAAAAAGCTAATAAGGAGATGTAAAAATAGTGTAATGACAACAAAGAGTAAGCATAGGATAAAAACAGCCAACAACCAAATACAATTATAAATGTAAGTGAAGTAAATTAAAGAAAACAAAAACTGTTGAAATTAACAAGCCGTTCCAACATAAAATGTACAACAAGATTCACTCAAAGGTACCACAACTCATAATCATATTTCGCAATTCACAAATCACAAATCTTCCTTATATCTCCGCGTGAGCCTTACATTTATTTTAAAAATATTTTTTTCGAAATAGCTTCACGTGTTTTAGCCTCCTTTTTTCATTGCGTATGCTTCAAATGAAGTAATTTTCCTGACTAGCAACACACGTATAAATCTCCCTTATTATTAGCAGGGCAAATTAAATTGAAGCAATAACACTTAAGGGTGGGAGTGAATGCACCATTGGGGAATGGGGCACGAGGGCTAAAAGAAACTCTGCATGCGCATCAATATCATCACCCTTATACCACCGCATGTGCATCTCATGACTACATAAAAATTAACTCGCACCACTTATGCCCATATACCATAACATTCTCACAACGATACTATCAATATTACCACAACACATAATACATGACTTAACTACAATATGTACAAAAACCTTTAATAATAACAAAATCGAACGGAAATAATCAACAATGAAAGATATCCCATAAAATAACTACTTCAATTAAAACATGTTATTATCTCTCAATAACTACAACTTTAATTAAATGCATAAGAATAAACTCTACAATGAAATATGTGACAGGTAGTAACAACCTCAATTAAGTGCGCATAAAAGTAAAACCGACAATGAGAGATTGAATATGTAATAATAACTTCAATTAAAGTATATAAGAGTAAACTCTACAACGAAAGATAGAAAATATAACAACAACTTTAATTAAA
This sequence comes from Nicotiana glauca, assembly GCA_026770625.1. Taxonomy (NCBI): domain Eukaryota; kingdom Viridiplantae; phylum Streptophyta; class Magnoliopsida; order Solanales; family Solanaceae; genus Nicotiana; species Nicotiana glauca. The sequence goes on along the minus strand of MU757742.1, from coordinate 48,396 downwards.
TGCATATAAGAAACCTAAGAATCCGAACCGGTCAACTATTATAAATAAGGCTGTGTATACACTCGTCACCTTGTGTACATGTCATTCACGTAATTCAATTAGTGCAATTAAACTAAATCCTATGGGTATTTCCCCCACATAAAGTTAGGAAAGATACTTATCTCAACTACGCCAAATCAATACTCAAAAATGGCTTTCCCTTTAAAATTCACCTACGCACTGTTCAAATATAACCAAAAATAACTTAATATCATAAAACAATGCACGAGGAACTGATTTCGATTAATAAAGTTAAAAGACACAATATACCAAAAGTCAACTCCGGGCTCGTCCGGTCTAAACCTGAGTCCAAGGGCACATCTCGATTATCCATAGCCCTATAATTTCATATATGTGTTTTGTTTTCAAATCCGAGTCCAATTCAACTCTCAAATCTCAAATTTTTATTTTTCAAAACATAGACAACATTCCCCAAAAATTCTCTTCAAATTCCATGGATTAGAGGTTAAATATCACAAATAATCATGTAATATAATTAAAAGTTGATCAAATTACTTACCCAATAGTTATATATATGAAAATCCCTCCACAAAATCGTCTTATATCGAGTCTAGAGTTCTAAAATATGATAAATAAAGCTAAGTCTCGTTTTTTAGTCCTTTTGTTCTGGTGCAGAAGTCGCAAATGTGGCCTTGGATTTACAATTATGAACCCTCTCAAATACAAACATTCCATCACAAATGTGGCACCTAAAAAGCCGAGGGAAAGTCGCAAATACGACACTGACTTTACAAATGTGAAGTCGGCCCCTTCTGCAAATGTGGCCAGTTGGTTGCAAATGCGACATACCCAGCCAAGGACAACCTTCACAATTGCGATTAAGGTGTCACAATTGCAATACCTGAGGTTCCCCTTCCAACCTCGCAATTGCGATGCTAGTGCTCACAATTGCAATAACTGCAAGCACTAGCACACTAGAAATCTGGAATAAGTTCGAACCAATCCGAAACACGTCTGAAACTCATCTGAGCCATCGAGGATCCATACTAAACATCTATACAAGTCTAAAAATGATACAAACTCACTCGCGCGATAAAAAAACCAAATTAACATCCGGAACCACGAATTGGACATCAAAACACATGAAATTTGAAAGGAAACTCAAGAATCTCTAGAATCACAACCAAACATCTGATTACTATCAAACCAAATCGGAATGAAATCAAATATTGCAGACAAGTTCCAAATGACAAACGGACCTATTCCAAGTTTTAAAATCAAAATCCAACCGGATATCCATAAATTCAACCTACAGTCACACTTAAGGAATTTCTAAACCTAAAACTGTCAATTTTTGAAAAAACAAGTCAAATTAACCTAGGGACCTCCGAATTCAATTCTGGGCATACACACAAATATAAATTACAATACGAACCTATTGAAGCCGTCAAAATACCATTTCGGGGTTGTTTTCATAAAAATCAAACCTCGGTAAATACTTCCAACTTAAGCTTCTAGACGTAGAACCAGAGGATCCAAATCATTCCAAAACTTCAACGAAATGAAACTAACCACCCCCCAAGTCCTAAATTTAAAAATACACATACGGGAAGCTTCAAAATGGGAGACATGGCTCAAATACATAAAACAACCGGTCAGATCGCTACATTCTCCCCCTCTTAAAACAAATGTTCATCCTCGGGCATGCTTAGAGACATACATAAAGTGCCAAAAAGGTGAGGACAATGACTCTATATGCCATGCTCGGCCTCCCAGGTTACCTCCTCGGTCGGTTGGCCCATTATTTGTACCTTCACTAAAGCAACGTTCTTTGACCTCAACTTTCAGACCTGCCTGTCCAAGATAGCCACCGACTCCTCAATGTAAGTCAAATCCTTGTCAAATTGGACTGAGTTGAAATCTAATACATGTGAGAGATCACCATAATACTTCGAGATCATGAAAACATGGAATACTAGGTGAAATCCCAATAAGCTAGGTGGCAATGCAAGTTTGTAGCCCACCTCACCAACTCTCACAAGGATTTCAAAAGGATCAATAGACCTAAGGCTCAACTTGCCCTTCTTCTCGAACCTCATCACATCCTTCATGGGTGAGACTCTAAGTAGAACCATCACTCCCACCATGAATCCAAAATCATGAGCCTTTCGATTAGTATAACTATTCTGCTTGGACTGCACAGTACAAAGCCCATCCTAAATCAAATTCACCTTCTCTAAGGTATCCTGAACCAAATTAGTTCCCAATAACCTAGCCTCCCCGGATCAAACCAACCAACTGAGAACGACACTACCTCCCATATAAGGCCTCATAAGAGACCATCTAGATACTTGATTGGTAGTTATTATTGTAGGCGAACTCTGGGATGGGTAGGAACTGGTCCCATGAACCCCAAAAATCAATAACACATGCACGCAACATGTTCTCCAAGATCTAAACAGTGCGCTCGTATTGCCCATCTATATGGGGATAAAATGACATGCTTAGCTTGACTTGTGTGCCTAACTCATGCTGCACAACTTTCTAGAAATGCAATATGAACTGTGTGCCTCGATCGGAGATAATAGACATGGCATCCCATGAAGACGAACAACTATATATATATATATATATATATATATATATATATATAAGCTACTCAGAAGAGTAGGTAGTCACGACTGAAGTGATGTGTGCAGACTTGGTCAATCTATCCATAATAACCCACACTGTGCCAAATTTCTTCAAGGTCTATTGAAGTCCAACTGGTGATATGCTCCAACTTCCACTCTAGAATATCAAGCCAGTGAAGCAAACCCCCTGGTCTCTAATGCTCGTACTTTACTTGCTGGAACTTCAAACATCGAACCACATACCCTCATAATATCTTTCTTCATTCTTCTCTAGCAATAGTGATGCCTCAAATCTTGGTACATCATTGTGGTACCAAGATGAATATAATACCACGAGCTATGGACCTCCTCAAGGATTAACTCATGCAACCCGGCCGCATTCGAAATACATATCCGGCCCTACATCCTTAACACCCCATCATTACCAATAACAACCTCCTTAGAATCATAGTGTTGCATTGTGTCCCTAAGGATAAGCAAGTGGCGATTATCATAATAATGTGCCTTGATGCGCTCATATAACGAAGATCAAGAAACCATGTAAGCAAAAACCAAGCAAGGCTTCAAAACATCCAATCTCATGAACCTATTGCCAAAACCTAAACATCCAATGTTAAAGGTCTCTTCCCAACTTGAAAATATGCAAGAATACCCATGCTCTCAACCTTCCTACTCAAAGCATCAGCCACCATATTGGACTTCTCAAGATGATAAAGAATGGTGATATTATAGTCTTTTAATAGCTCTAACTTACTTTGCTGCCTCAAGTTCAGATCCTTTTGCTTAAACAAGTGTTGTAGACTCTTATGACCTATGAATACCTCACAAGACATGCTGTAGAGATAGTGCCTCAAAATATTTAATGCATAAACAATGGTTGGTGACTCTAAATCATATACTGAGTATTTTTGACTCATGGGGTTTTAAATGACACGAAGAATAAGCAGTCACTCTACCCTCCTACATCAATATACACCCAACACCAATACACGAAGCATCATAATAAATAGTATAAGAACTCGATGCTGAAGGCAAAACCAGAACTGGAGTTGTGGTCAAGGCAGTTTGGAGCTTCTGAAAACTCTCCTCAAACTCGTGGACTAATAACCAGCCAAGCCTAGAAAACTCCGGATCTCGATAGTAGAAGACAGTCTAGGCCAACTCTGAATTGCCTCAACCTTCTTCAGATCCACATTAAACCCCTCACTAGATACCATATGGTCCAAAAATACCACTGAATCAAGCCAAAACTCAGATTTAGAGAATTTAGCATATAGTTTGTTCTCCCTCAAGGTCTGGTGCACGATCCTCAAGTGTTGCTCATAATCCTCCTAGGGGTAAGAGTACATAAATATATCATCAATGAATACAATGACGAAAAAATCAAGATATGGCTTAAACATAGTGTTCATTAACTGCATAAAGACTGTTGGGGCATTGGTCAGCCCGAATGATATCAATAAAAAGTCATAGTGGCCATAGCGAGTCCTGAAGGCCGTCTTCTTACTATCTAAATTTTGGAGTACCCCGATCCCTTAAAGCTAGCTGAACAAATCATCGATAAACAGTAGTGGGTACTTGTTCTTGATTGTAACCTTTTTCAGCTGCATGTAATCAATACACACCCTCATAGAGTCATATTTCTTCTTCACAAACAGAACTGGAGCACCCCAAGGCAAGACACTCGATTGGATAAAATCCTTATCAAGCGAATCTTGAAGTTGTTCCTTTAATTCCTTCAAACCCGCTAGTGCCATACGATAATGTTGGAATAGAAATGGGTTGAGTGCATGGCACCAGGTCAATGCCAAAGTCTATATCCCTATCAGATGGCATACCTGGTAGGTCTGTGAAATCTCTCACTACTGGAACTGACTCAATGGTAGGAGTATCAACACTGACATCCCTCACAAAGGATAGATATGTTAAGAACCCCTTCTTAACAATCTATAGTGCCTTAAGGAAAGACACCACCCTACTAGGAACATAATCCAATATGCCTCTCCACTCCAACAATGGAAAACCTGGCTTAGCCAATGTCATAGTCTTGGTGTGACAATCCAAAATAGAATGATAGGGTGGAAACCAATCCATACCGAATATCACATTAAAGTCTACCATAATGAGCACCAGAAGGTCAACCCTAGTCTCATAACCCCCGATGGTGTCCACACACGCCGATAAACACAGTCTACCATAATAGAATCTCCCACAGGCATAGACACATATGTAAAAGTATTCAAAGAATCATGTGATATATCTAAATATGAAGCAAAGTAAGATGACACATACGAATACATGGAACTCAGATCCAATAAAATATATGCATCCCAATGACAGACCAAAACAATACTTATGATGACAACATCTGATGCAACACCCTCAATCGTACTCACAAAAGTATAGAAAAGGATCTAGACTCCCCTTGTAGGATATGTTGTACTCGCCTTAACTCCACCCCTAGCTAGCGGTGCAGGTGGAGTTGCAGGTGGAGTTACAACTGGAGCTACAACCATAACCTGTGGACCCTATGGAACTCGTGGGCCTTGTAGAGATGCGCCCTCCTAAATCTAGGAAGTCCTTTACCATATGGCTAGTATCACCACACTCAAAATAAACTCTCTACAGGCATGGCTGCTAGAATTGAGTATGACCCGGTTGACTAGATAGTAAAAAGCATCCTGTACGAGAGGCGTACTACAAAATGGATAAGTATAATAGGCAATCTAAAACCTCGGAATAGCTGAAGCACTGCAAATAGATGGAAGTGTCGAATGAACTGGTCTACTCACATAACCTTTGCCATGACGAGCTGATACTGCAATGCAAGAACCTCTAAATCCTTCAGAATCTTGAGGCCTCTTAGCCTCCCTATTGGAGGAGTAAAGAATCAAATCTTTGACTTCCGCACCAATTGTGACATGGCCCGCTCAGCCAGCTTGGAGTGGGACTTGGGAAGTTTAATAAGGTGGTGGTCAGGATCGATGTTATGTTTTTCCCACCAGACCAGAGGCAGTTATTTCTAATATTATGATCAAAAGTAATGTTTTAGTGAACCACAGGGATGCTTCAGTATTATTTGACCCTAGTTCTACTTAGTCATATGTGTCTTTATTCTTTGCTCATTATTTGGATATAACTTGTGATTCTTTAGTTATGCTTGTTCATATATCTACGTCAATGGGTGATTCTATTATTGTAGACAGTGTATCGGTCATGTGTGGTGACTATTGAGGGTTGTGAGATAAGAGTTGATCTTTTACTGCTTAATATGGTTGATATTGATGTGATATTGGGCATGGATTAGTTGTCACATATTATTCTATTCTAGATTATCACATTAAGACCGTGACGTTGGTAATGCTGGGGGTGCCAAGGTTAGAGTGGAGAGGCACCCTGGATTATGTTCTTAGTTGAGTTATTTCACATTTGAAGGCTCAACGGATGGTTGAGAATGGATGTTTAGCGTATTTAGCCTTCGTGAGGGATATTAGTATTGATAATCCTGCCATTGAGTCAGTTCTGCTAGTAAGAGACTTCCCAAATGTGTTTCATGCAGACCTGTTGGGCATGCCACCCGACAGGGACATTGATTTTGGTATTGATCTGGTGTTGAGCACTCAACCCATTTCTATTCCACTATATTGCATGGCACCAACGAAATTGAAGGAGTTAAATGAACGGTTTTAAGAGTTGCTTGATAATTGTTTTATCAGGTCACCTTGGGATGCAGTGGTAATATTTTTGAAGAAGAATGATAGTACTATGAGGATGTTTATTGATGCAGCTAAACAAATTTACAATTAAGAATAAGTACCCACTACCGCGCATTGATGATTTGTTTGATTAGCTTAAATGTGCTAGAGTGTTCTCGAATATTGATTTGAGGTCAGGGTACCATCAGTTGAATATCCAAAATTCAGATATTCTGAAGACGGCTTTCAAGACCCGCTATGGTCACTATGGATTTTTTGTGATGTCTTTTGGACTAACTAATTCCCCAGCAACTTTTATACATTTGATGAACAATGTGTTCCAACCATATCTTGATTCATTTGTTATGGTATTTATTGATGATATATTGGTGTACTCACGTGGCTAGGAGGATTAAGAGCAACATCTAAGGAACGTACTCTAAACTTTGAGGGACAAGAAGCTATATGCTAAATTCTCCAAGTGTGAGTTTTGTCTTGATTCGATGGCATTCTTAAGGCACATGGTGTCTAGTGAGGGGATAAAGGTGGATCAAAATAAGATTAGGGCAATCTGGAGTTGGCCTCGACCGTCTTCAGCTACAAAGATTCGAAGCTTCTTAGGTTTGGCAGGTTATTATCGCCATTTTGTAGAGGGAGATCTTACACCATATATTTTAATGCATTACGTATTGTGCTTGGCGCAATGTTGATGCAGGATGGTAGGGCGATTGCCTATGTATCCCGACAGTTGAAGGTTTATGAGAAGAATTACCATGTGCATGACTTAGAGTTGGTAGCCATTATTCATGCACTGAATATCTGGAGGCACTATTTGTACGACGTTCTATGTGAGGTCTATACCGATCATTGGAGTCTCAAGCACATGTTCAAGAAGAAGGACCTTAATTTGCGATAGCGGAGATGGTTAGAGTTGCTAAAAGACTAATATATCACCATATTATATCATCAAAGAATACCAATATGATGGCCGATGCATTCTGTAGGAAGGTTGAGAGTATAGGCAGTTTGGCATATCTATTGATAGTAAAGAGGCCATTAGCCATGGATATTCAAGCTTTGGCTAATCATCCTGTAAGAATGGATGTTTTGGAGCCTATATAGGTTCTTGCTTGTGTGGCTCAGTCATCGTTGTTTGAGCGTATCAAGGTTTGTCAGTTTGATGATCATCACTTGTTGGTGTTGAAGGTCACGGTGCATCGAGGTGGTGCTAAGGAGGTTGTGATTGGTGATGATGGTGTTATGCGACTTCAAAGCCGGATTTGTGTTCCAAATGTTGATGGGTTGAGATATTTGATCCTTGAGGAGGCTCACATCTTATGTTATTACATTCATCCTTGTGTCATGAAGATGTACCATGACTTGAAACAGCACTATTGGTGGCAGAGAATGAAGAAAGATAGTATTGTTTATATCTCTCGGTGTTTGAATTATCAACAGGTGAAGTGTAAGAATTAGAAACCAGGAGGGTTAACTCAGAGATTGGAGATACCGGAGTAGAAGTGGGAGCGCATCACTATGGATTTTGTGGTAGGCTTACCATGACCTTGAAGAAATATGACGCAATCTGGGTTAATATGGAATGGTTGACGAAGTCCACTCACTTCATTCCGATTATGACTTCCTATTCTTCAGAGCGGTTGGCATAGACTTACATCTGGGAGATTATCTTCTTGCATGGCATGCCAACTTCTATCATTTTTGACCAAGGCACGCAGTTCATATTGTAATTTTCAATAGCGGTACAACGAGAGTTGGGAACGCAGGTTGAGTTGGGTACAACATTCCATCCTCAGACGGATAGACAGTTCGAGCACCCTATTTAGATCCTGGAGGACATAATACATGCTTGTGTTATGGATTTTGGAGGTTCATGAGATCAGTTTCTTCCGTTAGCAGAGTTCACCTATAAAAATAGCTTGTAGTTGAGTATCTAGATGGCTCTTTATGAGGCCTACTGTGGGAGGAGATATCGGTCTCCGATTAGGTAGTTCGATCCTGAGGATACTAGGTTATTGGGCACAATGCCTTGGGGAAGATGAAGTTGGTCCAGGAGCGACTCCATATGGCACATACCAGATTGAAGAGTTATGTTGATAGGAAAGTTTGTAATTTTGCATATATTGTGGGTGAGAAGGTTTTGCTTAGAGTTTCTTCCATGAAGGGTATGATGAGGTTTATGAAGAAGGTCAAGTTAAGCTGTCGGTATATTGGTCCTTTCGAGGTGCTTGCGAGAGTTGGAGAGGTGGCCTACAGACTTGCATTGGCACTTGATCTATCAGGGATTCATCCAATAATTCATATGTTTATGCTCCGAAAGTATTATGGTGATCCATCATATATTTTGGACTTCAGCATTGTGCAACTGGACAGGGATTTGAATTATGATGTGGAGTCGGTGGCCATTTTAGACCGGCAGGTTCGAAAGTTGAGTTTAAAGAAGATACCGCCAGAAAAGGTGCAATAGAGAGGTCAGTCGGCCGAGGAGTCTACATAGGAGGCCGATCAGGAGATGCGAGCAGATATCCACACCTATTTTAGACTCCGGGTATTATTCTAAACTCGTTCGAGGATGAACATCTATTTAAGAGGGGAAGAATGTAATGACCCAGCCGTTCATTTTGTGTATTATAGCCTCGTTTCCTATTTATGGCCTCTTTTAATTTGTGGTTATGTCACTTGTTGGGGGGGTTGAATTGGTTTCGGGAAAGTTGCAGAATGAATTGATACTTAGTCCCAAGGTTGAAAGCTAAATTGAAAGAATTAACTAGACTTTGGTGTAGACGACTCTGTAATGGTGTTTTGATGATTCCAATAGCTTCGTATGTTCATTTTAGACTTAGGTGTTTTTCTGAATGTGGATTTGAAGGTTCGTAGGTTGATTTGGTACTTTTTGGCAAAAGTTGGAAAGTTGAAGGTTTGAAAGGTTGAGAATTTTGAGCATGAGATGAATTTATTGATATCGAGACCGAATTTTGGTTTTGGGAGTTGGGATAGGTCTGTTGTATCATTTGTGACTTGCATGCAAAATTTGAGGTCATTCATAGTTGATTTGATACGGTTCGGCATGAGTTTTAGAAGGTAAAAGTTTTGGTTTCATTAGGTTTGAATTGGGATGTGATTTATAGTTTTGGAGTTGTTTGATGTGATTTGAGGAATCAAATAAGTTTGCATTGTGTTTTAGGACTTTATAGTATGTTTTGGCTGGGATCCCGGGAGCCTTGGGTGTGATTCAGATTGAGCTCTGGTCATCTTTGGACTTAAGGGATTTCCCGAGGCTTCTGATGCCTGGTGCATTCACACATATGATGGATTGGCCACAGGTGCCAAGCCGTAGAAGCGGCCTCTTGTTTGTGGAAGCGGAGGAAGACTGGGCAAGGCTGTGTGCGGAGATGTGCAGGTCGAGCCACAGATGCGGATGCACAGGTGCGTTAAGTGGTCCGCAGATGCGGTCTTGGATGGGAGATTGAGAGTTCACATGTGCGATAGGACTTCCATAAAAGTAGACTTGCAGATGCGAGTGTGTGTCCGCAAAAGCGAAAAGTTGGAGACTGATGAGGTATCTCAGATGCGATGTTTGGACCAAACCTGCGGAACCGCAGGTGCATTTAAGTGAGCAACGGGTGCAAGAGTTGTTGGTTAGACTTTTAAAATAAGGGTTTTAGTCATTTTTCTCATTTTGGATTAGGAGAGCTCGGCTAAGGGAAATTTTTTGGAGACTTTTTGATTCAATTGAAGAGATAATTAAAGTTTAATCATTTTTTATGTTAGATATTGATTACCCATTAATTATTACACCTAGTTTATGTGAATTTAAAGTAAAATTTGGGGATTTTACACTATGTTATTGGAGAGTGGGATTTGAGAATTTGAAGGTCGGTTTGTGGATGGAATTGGATGAATTAGTATGGTTGGACTCATAATTTGATGGCTAATCGAAATTTAAGATTTTTGTCAGGTTCTGGGATGCGAGCTCGGGGTTGAATTTTTGGGTTGACTTTGCATATTTGATTCAAGACTTTATCTTTATTATTTGGGAGTATTCTCTATGGCTATTATTGATCGTATTAATTTGCTTAACTAGATTCGTGTTGCCAGGAGGTTGATTCGGAGGCAAGGGCTTTTTGGAGTATTGAGTTACGCGCTTTAAGATAAGTAACATTTCTAAACTTGGGCGTGCGCCGGGGTAATCATGATCCGAGTTGAGTTTTACACTATTACCAGACTTGTTTTTCTATTATATCGTGTTATATCCATGTTCTCCCCACTTGTTTGATTATTTGAACAGTGATTCATGTTAGAAATCATGTTCAAGTTATGTGTTTATTTGGTTGAGACCTAATGAAACTATCTTTGTTGTTTTGGGCTATCTGACTTAACTGTAATAGTACACTGAGTCGTGATTCTTCATTTTCACATCATATCTCAGTCTCTATTCATGTTCATTGTTACATCGCATATTGTTATTTATATTTTCATATGTGGTGTTGTGGGGATGAGTGATATGAGATTGTGAGCCCATTAAACTTGAGAGGCTGATCATTGAGTGGGACATAGAGACATGTTGAGTGTGTTATTTAGATCGGACTGCACGTTGCAGCAGGCCATATTGGCTTTATTATTATTTGGATCTGGTTGCACGCTGTATCATACCATATTGGCTTTTGATTAGTGCTTGGGTAGGATCTGCCCCTCTAAAGTCTGACATGCCCGCAGTGAGCAGGAACATTGATATATATACATGTGCTTTAGTAAGGGGCATTGATGCCAGGCACCCATACAATACTGAGTGACTATGTGTGTGATCAAGTGGGCATTTGAGACAGAAAGTGAATATGTTGAGAGCGAGAGTACTTGGGATACCACTGTGAAATCATTCGTTTGACATGCATATTGGGCATGTAGGAATAGATATGTATCACTCCTCATGCTAGTTGATAAATGAAATATTCTTATCAGTGTTGGGCTTTAATTGTTATACTTGAAAGCATGTCTAAATTCATGTAATGTGAAAGGGTTGATTATGATAACTTCTTTGAGTTACTTATTGTTACTGTCATCATTATATCCGTGTCGCCATTAATATTGGTTTCTAACTGTCTTCTTTGAGCTTGTCACTGCTTTCAGAACAAGGTTAATTTTGTTACTTATTGCGCACACGGGGTTGGTTATACTCATACTACACTCTGCACTTCATGTGCAGATCCAGGTACATCTGAACGTTGTGATTTGCTAGAGCAGTGTTAGTGCCGGTATTTTGGGATACTCGAACTGCTATGTCGTCTGCATACCTTGACTCCCTTTCCCTTTATTTCCCTTATTACTGTTCTATTGTCCAAATAGTTGTATTGAGAATTTGGTTATATTTTAATATTCAGTAGTGCTCATATACTCGTTGATACTAGATTTAGAGGCTCATCGTACATCTCTTGGGTTACCCGAAGAATTTCTTATGTTGTGCTGCAAAAGAGCAAATAAAAGAAATTTAAAAGCTTTTTACTACTCTAGGTTCTAATTTGGACAAAAAACAGTTTTTTAACGATTGGAGAAACACATAAGCATTACAATTATGTAAGATGATGTGGCACTCTTTGGCCAAGAATTTTTTTTTTTTTTTTTTTCTTTTTTTTTTTTTTGGATTTTTCTCTACTTTTTATTTATCTTATTGTAATTGGTTCGTTCCTCTTTCCTTATTTATTTTCGTTTACACAAAGTAACTCACATATAATTTTATTGCATATAAATTACTATATCAATTACTATTAGTTATTGTGTATTAATGGAAAACTGAAAAGCCACCATCAGTCTTCAAGGTCACCGTGTCTTCTCTTCTACATCGCCATTGGATGCTATTTGTTTCAAAATATATATATATATTGTTTATAATTTTCATTGTATTGGACACTCCTTAGGTTCTTCATATTCTTCATAATACTATCCCACACAATGTAAAATGCCACCTAAACCTCTGCAGTCTGAAGATATGGGCTTGGCTTGGCTGATTAAGGCCTCATTTGTCTGCACTTAATGGAGGCCTGAATCTTAACTATTCAAATCTCATACATTAAGTATATTTATTTTTAAAATCTGAATCTAAATTATTTAGATCTTAATCATTAAGTGTATTTTTTTATTTATTTTACAGTCACTCAATGGTTCTGAATAGGTCTGTATGATTAAGATCTTTAACAAAGACTTAATTTTATTAAGAGACTATCATCCACATTCTTTACTAATTGTCGCCACCACCGCCATACTCAACCACCATTGGCACCACAATCATCAACCATAGCCGCTAGCACTACCACCATCTACCACTCCACCACCATCATCCTCAACTACAACCACATACTCACCCACTTTAACTACTACAGCCACCCATCACTATCACCAACCATTGCCGGCACCGTCCACCATTATAAACTACCATTAACCACCGTCACCTTCCTCAATCACAACCACAACCACCACCACCATTCGTCATTATTAACTATCACCACTCACTACCACCATCCTTAGCCATAATCGCCATCATTATCACTACCTACTACCCAGAACCACCACCATCAACTAAAATCATCACCAACTACCGCCTCTAACCGACGTTCATAAGCACCTATATTGGCCGTCACCACAACCAAATATATATATATATATATATATATTGTAACGACTCGGCCGGTCGTTTTTGGAATTTACGCCCCGAACCCCCATTAACTGCTTTCCCTAAGTTCATTTCTACTATTTTGGTTTGCAGGGACGTTCGGTTCTAGGATTCGGGGTGTTTTGGGACACTCAGTCCCTAAATGAGAGCGTAAGAGTTGAAAAATGGTCTGTATTCGGAACAGTGTAAAGACGACCTTGAAATGGAAATCCGATGGTTCCGTTAGCTCCGTTAGGTAATTTCGGGGTTGGGAGCGTGTTCGAAATGTTATTTGGAGGTCCGTAGCTCTTTTATGAATTTTTGAAGTTTCCGGTCCGATAGTGAGATTTTTAACCGAAGGTCGGATTTGAATTCCGGAAGTTTCTGTAGCTCCGTCATGTCATTTGGGAGGTGTGTGCAAAATTTCAGCTCATTCGGACAAGGTTTGGATAGGTTTTTGATCGAAAGTGTGTTTGGTTAGAATATGAAGTTCATAGGCTTGAATCTTTGATTAATTCGTATTTTCGGCGTTGTTTTGGGTGATTTAAGGATTGGTACAAGCTCAAATAAGGTATTAGGTGGTATTGGTGCTTTTGGTTGAGGTCCCGGGGGTCTCGGGATGATTTCTGGTAGCTAAACGGGAAATTTTTGGACTTAGGAAAATTTTAGGCCTGCTGCTTCTGGTATTTTCGCTTCTGCGGTTTTGGAGCCGCAGAAGCGGAAGTGGCGATTGGGTCAGGAATCGTAAAACCGGATTCTTGTTCCGCAGAAGCGGAGTCGCTTCTGCGACAGGAAGACCACATAAGCGGTTTTGGCGCCACATTAGGAGAACCGCAGAAGCGGTCCTTTTTTCGCGTAAGCGGAACCGCAGGTGCGGTTTTTAGTCCGCAAAAGCGGACCCAGGCATTTTTAAGTTCGACCGCAAAAGCAGTGATTCTCACCGCAAAAGCGGGACCGCAGAAGCGGCCCTTGGACCGCAGAAGCGGAAAATGGCCTGGACAGAATGTTTAAGTTATGGAAAAGGGACTTCGTTCCCATTTCCCATTTTTAACGATTTGGAGCTCGGTTTAGGCGATTTTTGGATAGAATTTCTTGGATAACAACGGGGTAAGTGTTCTTAACTCAATTTTGGTTATATAACTCGAATCTATTACAAGTTTTGGTATTTAATCCGAGAATTTTATTGAAAGGAGGTAGAAAACCCTCTTGGTTAGAATCACTGATTTGAAGGTCGAAATGATATGGGAATTTTATAAATTTGGTATGGTTAGACTCGTGAGAGTGCGAGGTTTCTGGAAATATAAATTTTACCCGGTTCCGAGATGTGGGGCCCGAGGGGTATTTTGGTCATTTTATATAATTTCACGTATTAGCTTATAATTTAATTGTAGAATAAATTATTT